>CAJQZJ010032618.1:321213-350749 GCA_907164525.1 Lophiomys imhausi | reverse complement strand
ATCTATCTATCTATCTATCTATCTATCTATCTATCTATCTATCTATCTATCTATCTATTTAATGTGCCAAGGATAGCCTTGACCTTCTTCTGATCCTCCTGCACCCAGCTCAGTATAGAGATTACAGGTGTGTAATCTCATGTTGAGTTTTATGCAGTGTTGGAAATCTAACACGATGCTTCATGCATGTTAGGTAAGCATTCTAATGAATGAATTATATTCCCAGGCTTTTCACATATTTTAGACTTACAGTAGCATATTGTTAACTACAAGTATAATAATGTTCTTATAGATTTTTTAAAAATTAGAGAATTCTCCTTATCTTAATATTACTATTTGAAGAGAGGAGAATTTGTCATACACACACACACACACACACACACACACACACAAACACACACAAACACACACACAAATCCTTTAATTGTCTCCAAGAATATCCCAACTGTTTTCTTACCCATGTGTACGAATGAATGGCTTCAGATGTTAATGTTCTAACATAAATAACCTCAGATACTTCTGCAATGACTTTTGAACTTCTTTTATTTTTGGAAATTCTCCAGAATCTCACATCTCTCAATTTCTGTTGGGTTCTCCACTCTGGCCCATCAATACTGCTCTATAAGCAACAAAACTCTAAAACTTAGATTAATTCAGTTCTAATAAATAGCAAGGACACAGGGACACCAGGGCTGTCTCTGGAGATTTGAAGCCTCTACTGCCTGCTTTACTCAGAACAATTATTCATAAGCACTGTGCTTTTTCTCATATTTTCTAATCAGTAAAATTAATACTTGTTCTATTTACTTCTTGTGTCTTCTTGAGAAAATGAAATGAATTAATAAGTGTGAAGTGTATTACAGAAGCTGAAAATTCTAGACAGCTATATAAGTCTTACAATTCTCTCAGAACATGATGTCAACTTGTATTATAAAATATCTATTTAGAGAAATAAAGAAAAATGCAAATCTACAGATTTTGACAGAAGAAAAGGGCAGAACTTAAACTACAGAAGCATTCATTCCTCTTGATTTGGGAATGCATTGTATTTGATTTGTTTTCATATCTGAAACAATCACACATAACATTGCCTCTGGCCATAATTAGTATCAGAAGCATAAGTCATTTATCAAATGCACAGTGGCTGAGTGGTCAGGAGTGTTTCAGAACTCCTGAAACTTTCCACTTACTGAGAAAAATAAAAGGCCAGGCCTTCAAAACACAAGATGCAATTAAACTCAATTTCAATTGGAATTATGTGCAAAGGTTCAGCTAAGGATTTAGTATTTATTACTATTTCTTAAACATTGATTAAGTCATATATCTCAAGAGAATGTGCACTATCTCAGGTGTGCCTTGGAGCAGCTAAGAACCAAGAAAGAAAAACATGTTTTTTCACAGACCAGAGACCTCGACCTAAACCTCCAGCTGACCTAATCCTTGTTCATGCATATGAACTGATTTTTCCTCCCAGTGTAATGAAGTTTGAAATTAGTATTTACTAATTTACCAGTTTGAACTATGGTAATTAAGTAAACAAAATTTAACCCTCAGAATATCATCAGAAGAGAAAAACATAATGTTTAAGAAACAAGCTAGGAAAATATATGTTGTCCTGTGGTAGGAATTCTCATATTAGAGTTAGGTTGGAGGCAAAGACAGTGTAACTTTTGTGATCCTTTTAAAGGGATTATTTAATTAAATATAATAAACATTTATGGAAATGTTGCTACCACACTGGATCATACCAAAGGAATACTGACAAGATATATATTATCTTATATGTCATATATATCCCACAGATAACTCCTATAAGGCCATGTGTTATGCAACATCCAGCCACTGATGACTCACATGTGGCATTACAGTGGCACTGAGCTACTCCAGCTTCCTGGAAGGCACATAGTTGAAGGAAGACAACAGTGAACAAAAACTTCAAAAGAAGAAATGGATGACTGTCCAAAAAAACTTGCAGTGGAGGATTTAGCAGAGGTTTATAGACTTCAGTAGCTTCTTAGACAGTCTGGAAGCCTGAGCTCAACAACCAACAACTTCATTAATACAGGGAACGTTCACAGCCAACACATGTTTATATGAAAATCTATTAACAGAAGAAGAAAAAAATAAAGCAAACTCCATGATTATACAGCTGAAAACAAAGTTACTCCTTCAAAATGAGCACTGGAGGCCTTTCAGGAAGGATCTGCTGTCTCTGTTGTCACTGGAGGTGGTAGCTTCATGTGGTCTGTACTGTTGCCTTTGGAGATTCTCCATTGGCACAAGACATGTACATAAACTACGGAAATTTATGAGTCGGTCAGAGAAAACATAGGCCTAGCGTGTGTCTGTACCTTATCAATGTGCATGAGCTTTTAAAGAAAAAAAATCAACTTATAAAATAATATACAAAGAAAGAAAATATATAGTAGAATAATATGTGGGAGTTTAGGGTGTTCTTAGAAAAAGTCAAAAAGTTCACAAATGAAATGCTGATAAAGTAAAAATTACAACAATCTTAATTTAATTTAATATTAAAAAAAGAAAATTATTTTTATAAAATTGGCAAAATGTAAGTTTAGTATCTGCAGCCATACACTGTGTGATGGCCATGTGCATTAAATCACCTTCATTCTGCCTTTCATATGGCAACTTCTGCTTTTGCAAGCTCGAGACATAATGAGTGGCCTATATTAGCTTGTAATATTTTCATTTTTGTGCCATATTTTAAGTGCACCTGTAGTATCTAACCTATGTTTAAGTAGTCAAATATTTACCATCATGTTGCAATTGCCCACAGTTGCAAGTGTACAAGTATAGAGTCTAGAAGTAATAGAATTGTTTATATATTTAATATGTGTAGCCTAGATGACTAAGAGACTATAATGCTTAGGTCCGTGTATATACACAATATGTTGTTCACGTAAGGACAAAATTACTAATGGAGCAATTCTTAGAACATGCTTTCATCCTTAAGGAATGACTCATTCTCTCTCTCTCTCTCTCCCTCCTTTCTCCCTCTCTCTTTCCCTCTCCCTCTCCCTGTGTCCATATGCATGGATGTGCACATGTATATACATAAACAAACAAACACACAAATGGTGGCATAAATCTGTAGTCTCAACACTCTAGAAGTGGAAGCATAAAGGTCAAGGTTATCCTCACTATCAAATTTCAGGTCAAGTTAGAATACAAGAGATCCTGTCCTTAAAATTCACAAAACAAAAAGCAACAATCCAATGATTTCAGCGAATAGTAACTGAACATCTATTACATATCATTCAAATATTAGGTTCACCATTGAGTGTGTAACAAGGAAAGACAAGAGAGTTTACTAAGGGACTGATCATCAAGCCAAAACTTAAAGTATTCAGATTAACATAGAAACACAATATCTGAATAACCCTTTCAAAATTATAGTGAATTTTGCATGATATTATACTGACTGATAAATTCAGAGTGCTTTAAAATTGAAACATTTTTAGCACAGTCTTATATATTAAGCTACATTATGAAGTGTTAACTTAAATATGGGTACTTGTCTCATTTTAAAATAATTGTATGGAACTCAGCTGTGGAAAAAACCGACTTATGTATATTTCCATTTTAAGAAAGTAGAACTACTACTAAAGTATCTTATTTCTTTTGAAAATTATGATTAAAAGTTAGTAGTAAGTACTTTTCATGGTTAAAAATGATGAACAGTAGTATAAAAGCCACCAGGACATGAAAAGAAACTGACAGAAAAACACAAAATTTAGGAAGAAACTATGTATCATCTATGAAATGTTGTTTGGTTTTATTTAAAGAAATTTAGCCATATTATCTGAAACCATGCCTTCCTGAAATTTTTTTAATATAAACCCAACAACCAATTTACTGCTTTTTGAGTCAAGTCTTAAATTAAATTACTCTTTTGAAAGACTGGGAAATTTCAGCTCATGAAGTCATGTCTGTATCCTTGTCATCCCAATTTTACCACTCCCTCTCATTTGTTTAAATACAAGTGCTCACCAAGCTCTATCTTAGCTTCAAATAACACTGAACCAGGTAGTCAGACTTGTCTGTTAAAGTAAACAACTCAATAAAGCAAAGATATGTTATAAATGACTTACCACTCAATGTCAACGATACAAAGAAAAGAAAAAAACCACACACACAACAGGGGACATTTTTTTTATGTACCTCATCCAAAAACACATCTGGTTCTAGAAATTCTTCCTACATACTCGACTTTTGAGAGAAAGGCACATACAGTTTTAGTTTCAGCTATTCAAAGATGACAAACAAACTTTAATCCATTCTAATGTCTTTTTTTTTATTCCATTGATTTATAATATGAGCAGTAATATGGGTTATTGTTTTCCCTAATATTTTTTAAGGTTTTCATATCAGGCACGAGTTTTTCTCTCTCTTAAATGTATTACTTTGTCTTTCCTCTATATGAATAGATACTTTCTATTGTGTGTAGTAGTCTTTTAAGACTTAGCCCCAAGTTACTGTTTTGTATAGTTTTTATTTTATTTTTGTTTTTGTTTTTTTTTCTTTGTTTTTTAGTCAATATATAAAACATAGATTTCATTCTTCTTTCTTTTTAAAAATGAGTTTTTTTTTTCATGAGCATTGGTGTTTTGCCTGCATGTATCTCTGTGTAAGGGTATCAGCATGGAATTAGAATTCCAGACAGTTGCAGTAGATTTGAGAACTGAACCTCTCCTCTGGAAGAGCCACCAGTGCTCTTAACCACCGAGCCATCTCTCCAGCCGCAAGTTCATTTTTCTTAGGGGTTTGATGTTGACATTTATAGATGTGAATATAGATAGCCACTCCTAGTGTCTGTACTCATTTCTAGGTTTGTGACTAGTGGTCAGGGTATGGGCCAGAAGTGTTCAGGTTCTTGGCCATTTCCCAGAGATTTTGAAAATACAGTCTAGCACAGATTTGCAAAAGAAAGAAGGTGGTTTTACATGAAGCTAAGCAAGATTACAGATTAAGAGGGGATACCATGTGACAGTGCCTACATGAGAAAATACACTCCAGGGTCAAGATAGTTATACAGAGATTCTTTTCATGGTGTTCAAGAGAGAGCAGAACTACAGACTGAGGGACATTATTTGGATAGTTCTCTGCTTTGATCAACAGATAAAATATGCAAGCAATCATTTCTCTACTGTTAATGCCATCTCCTATAATGCATCCGACTTCAATCATACGTATGTCCAGTTGTGAGTAGGTATAAGATGGTAAATAGGGCATTTTCCCTCAAGGTTACTACAGGACACAGTTCTACCTTACTGCGCATACATCCCAAACTGGTTCCAATCAGATCAGACCTTCCATTCTTCACAGCCAGATACATTGAGAATATAATTGAATAGACACTGTAAAAGTTGATTATTACTAGGAGAGGGGAAATACATTATTGTTCTGAGATGGGAGTCTGTGTACCCTGATGTAGGTGCGGGCTCAGACATTTCTGAAGTCACTTACTGCACTGTTTGGAGAGGGGTGTGTGTATGTAGTATATACAGGTGAAGGGGCCAGACTGTCAAATGCATTAATACAAGAGGTAATAGTTCAAACTCAAACCAAATGAGAACCCCAGGAAACTATTCCCTGCTTGCCTGCATCAGGTTCAGGTTTTAAATCATTTTGAGATGCTGGGACTCAAACTGAAAATCTCACCAAATCTTAAACCCATCATGTCCACTTTCAGTTTATAATGTGCTCATCTAACCCTGTGCTGCCTTCCTACTGTGATGGTTAACCTAGTGCTGAGACCTGTCATGGCAACATGCCTCCAGGCATGTCTATTAAGGGGTTCTAGATCAAGTTAATTACTTTGAAAGAGCCACTCTGGTTGTGGGAGTGCCACACTTTCATGGGCTAGGATCCTGGGCTAAATCAAAAGGAGAAAATGGATGAACACAAGTATTCCTCTCCCTCTGCCTCCTGACTGTAGATACAGTGTAACCAGCTGATTCCAGGAAGTTCCTGCTTCCAGTAATTTCATACTACAAGCTGATCCAAGCTCCTGCTTCTGGTACGTTCATTCTATAAGGCACTGTACCATGGAATTCTGAGCCATAATAAAAATTTCCTTCCTTATGCTGTTTTTCTTGGAGTATTGGTCATAGCAGTAAGACGAGTAACTAAGATATATTCATTGTTCTGACTATGAAAATAACCAAATCGTGTAAGTTCTACATCTTGGGTCTTCTTTGGTTTCTATTTTCCATGTCAAATAATAATATAACTCCAGGCCTCCTGGCTTCACCTAAAAGAAAAGCAATGCTAACTGGAGATGGGCATAATTTCCAACCTAAATGCTTTGATAAAACAACCCTGTGGTGTTTTCTCAATGATAGTGTTCTCATTACCTGGAGATTCTAAGAACCAGGTTCAGAGGGGCTGCACCATGCCTCGTTTTCAAATGTGTACATCAATCATCATCAAGTAACAAAATTTATACAAATTCAAAACAGGAATTTGGGGCATAGATTTTCTTTTGTCTTTCAGGTATTTATTTATTTATGATCCTTTTGACTTCTCACTCAATAAAGCTTACTTCTGAGAGTCTAGCACTGGACAATAAACCCTTCTTGTCACATTTGTGTCACATAGAGAAATATTAGCTAGAAGCCATGGTTACAGATAAGAGAGTATTCTGTGTGGTAACTCATGCAGCGTACAAACAACAACCCCAAATGAAACCATCTAGATTCCAGAAGAGGATGGTACAGATGGCAGTAACATAAGGTTTATAAAAACACAAAATGCAGTATTTCTAACAAACATACTTGCTTCCAACTTCTTTTTACATAAATAAGTTTTGTATAGTTTAATGTTTCCCCACCGAAGATTTTTTTTTCAGCAAACAAACAGCTCTTCTTCTTCAGGCATCTCCCAGAAATTCAATTAGTATATGAAATGTATACTATAGAATCACCAAAATTCTGTAATTGTTGCTGTTTCCAGCTTAACTTTGATATAGAGCCTTCTTCTCAAGATTCTGGTTTTCCCAGAAAAGTTTTTACTAGCCCTTTTACCTGTTCTACTTTTTCTCTTAACAGCTCATTTGCTGGGAATGTTGGCTCAGTAGAGCAGCAGCTGGTTTTCTGCAGTTAGTAACTTCCGAGTACTACACCAGATTCTATTTTTATTCCACATTGGAGCAAGTGGCCTTGAGCCACTCTGCTGTGTCAAGGTTTCGAGAAGTTCTCCCTCACCAAGTACTGACTTTTTGCAATGTTTCCCACCAGTTGTAAATTGGCACACTGATCTCCAGGAGAGGTTGCTTTAAGCAGTTATTCTGCAGGGATCCTGGACATATGCTACTTTTTGTTTCATGGGCAGCTGATGTTTGGTGGAGCTTCATGGAGGAGCACGAGTGAATAACTGGCTCTGGGGACTTGCAGAAACCAGGTGCTATATGAACAGGGCCACAGAAGATCTGATGAGGAAGATAAGCACCAACTCAGCAGTGGGTGGTTGTCTATGACAGTTGATCAAGGCCCTTTTATGTGAGTTGTGTCTACTTGATCTGCCCTAAGTCACACAATTGTCATAGTATATGCCCACACTAAGCTGAAACTCTTGAGATTGTTACCTGTTTTGAGTCCTATTATAAATAAAGTGATACAAGTCCAAGAGTAATAGATCTTGAAGGTGAGCCTCCAATGACACAGCTTCCACAAACCAGGTCCTACTGATTTGAATAATGTCAGAAATGATACAAAACCAAGCTCTCACCCCAGAACTATTTTGGAAACATGACAGAACACACTGCAATGGTTTGGAGACCTTAAAACTTTTAACATCACGATATTTTAATTATGGTAGAATGTGTCTTGATAAAATTTCAGAAGTAGATAATTTCACATCAAAAGAATGCTACCTTAAAATGGCCCTGCACTTCCTGTATAATCAGATATATTTATCCTTCTCAGGACTCTGATGTGGTTGAAGACTAGATAGCTATAGTCCTGTAGTTAAATTTTGAGTTGTTTCGGAATTATGAGGGTGTTATGTATCTAAGAAGATGTTTTTAAAATTGTGATGCAAGTTAGGATGGAAGCTGAGTTGGATATAGAACTTTAACTCATGGAGAAGGTTGCAGAATAGAATGTTAAAGTCAGTTGGCAAATACATATGGACTGGACATTGGGAATGTATGCTAAGCCTTATAATTTTCATAATTGTGGCCTAATTATTCTTGTTGTTTTGTATTATATTTGTTGTTGTAAGAGAAAGAGCCACTTGTTGGACTGAAAGGGGGAGCTGTTGAGGGGAAAAAGATATACTTTAAAGTTGAACAAAAAAGGATGCAGGTGGGGGTGGGGGAAAGAGGGTGGGAGGGTGGGACTGGAGGGGGCAGTAGGGAGGGATTGTGATTGAGATGTAATTTGAAGAAGAAAAAAAAACTACACATGATATTTGTGCTTATAGCAGCAGAACTTGGCAACAGAGACAGGCAGATGGATTCTGGTATCTCATTGACCAACAAACCTAGCCTACTTGGTGAGTTCCAGGGCAGTGAGAGACTGTGCTTAAAAAATACAAGGCAAATGGCACCTGAAGAATCACATTCAATGTCGTCCTCTCTTCCACAAGCATATGCACAAACACATACACCCCTAAATTGTTTTTATAGATGTGTATATAAGTTTGGAAGACATTTGAGTCTCACACTCCCTGTTGGTTTTCATTGTTGAGAAATTAATTAATAGAATTAAAAGATTTTTTTCTGCCAGTTCACCTCACCTTACATTTTTGTGTATATAGTCTGTCATCCATTTTCTACATGAGAAGCACATAAATAGTGGAGTTCTAGCCCTTGAACGGTGTAGAGTGTACTGAGAGAGAAGGAATAATGTGAGGCTTCATTCTAGTAGGGTCTGATGCTGCTGCTATAGAAGGAAGTGGAATCAAACTTTGACACTAGATTTCTTAAGAGTATGGCATTTAACTTCTGGGTATACTTCCAAATGATTCCTCACCAAACCACAAGGACGTTTCCTCATCTATGTTCATAGAAGACTTATTTGTAATAGTTAGAAACTGGAAACAACCCAGATGTCCCTCAACCAAAGAATAGATAAAAAACAAAACAAAACAAAGCTGTGGTACATCTACACAATGGAATACTACTCAGCCTTCAGAAACAAGGACATAATGCAATTTTCAGCCAAATGGATGGAACTAGAGAAGCTCATCCTGAGTGAGCTAACCCAGACTCAGAAAGATGCATATGTCATTTATTCACTTATAATTGGATTTAGCCATATAGTACAGGATAATTATACTCATTTATTAGAAATTACTTATTTATTAGAAATTATGGCATTTATGGTTATACCAGCACAAATTAAGACTGACAATGCTCCTGCATATGTGTCTAATAAAATGAAATAATTCTTTACATATTATAATATAAAACATGTTACTGGTATACCTTACAACCCTATAGGACAAGCAACTGTAGAAAGAGCTAATCGTACCTTAAAGGAGATGCCTATTAAACAAAAGGGGGATTTAAGGAATCCCTGGGACAGACTAAATAATGCTTTACTAACTTTAAATTTTTTAATGTTGATGAGAAAGGTACCACTTCAGCTGAAAGACACTGGGTTATAGAGAAAACTGAAGAATTAAACCAACCAATATACTATAAGGATATTTTCACTTTAGAATGGAAACCTTCAATAGTGCTAAGATGGGGACTTGGTTATGCATATATATCTACAGGTAATGAAAAGATATGGTTACCAACAAACTTATAAAGATCAGATCTGACCAGAGAGACCAAAGAGAATCTCCTATTAGCTGAGACATAAATGTCCTCACTTGATGAGAATATTTTATTAACTGTCTAATGTTCATAATATTTCATCCCTTCATTTAGCATGAATGGAGCTTATGTTTCAAATAGACTTCAAAATTAATATATGCTTTTCTTCCTCTTAAACTTAAAGAAAAAATTTATTTTTAGAACCAAAGACTAAATGACAACAATGACAAGACAAATAGACCAAAGGATCCAACCTAACACATTATGCATGCAAATCAATTTTTAAGGGCCAGCCCAAAATTATCAATCAGACAGAGATTAAATAACAAAAGTGACAGCTAGCTTTTCCAAGAATTGGCCATTTTTTCAATTTTTAAGGGTACCCCCAAAATATATTTTCGCCTCTTATCCCTAAAGTTGGGATAAAATTTTTCTTTTTGTTTGTTTGTTTTGTTATATGTTATATGTTGTGATTATTTGTCATCTTCTAGGATCAAATCTTTCAGTCTCTAGGATGAATGGATATGATGAATGGATGTAAAAATGGATTTATTTGGGGCAAGGAAAAGGGATGAATGCAGGGATCTCTTCTTTTCTTTTCATATCATTAAAAAGTAATTAAAATATTTCATAAATTTAAGATTATTTAAAAAATGATCTTGATTTATGTTTAGTGATAAGATTTAAGGTTATTATATATTATTTTGTATATTTATAAAAATTAAGGTCAATTTAAGGATATGTCTCATATATTATTTTGTATTATGGGTAGATATCTTGCCTTATTGTATTTTGTCAAAAGATGTAAATATTACCATATATATTGATCGAATTTATGTTTATTTTGTTCATGTATTGTATATAAACAATTTATATGATTGCTCTTATTATAGACACATAAGTATGTTAGGGAAAATTAATTGTTTAGTGAAAAGGGGGAAATGTGATGGGGTTAGTGATATCATTTAATAACATAGGGAACTTGAAATAGCAAAAGCCTGGACTTTAAAATAAAAGACTTACTTCCAAAGTGGCATGTCTTTGGGAACTCGCCAAGGAGGGATGACTTCTTTGATCATAGGGCTGGGGGCGGGGACATGCCTTGAAACACCCACCCCCAGATCACAATCTCTGGACCAACTGTCATTTCACATCCTCTGCAAAAAGCTTTTGAAGAGACGTAGCCCAGGGGCATGACTTGAAAGCGCAGGAAAGCTTCTGCTGAATATATTTAAGTCAAGATTCACATAGACAGAGCGCTTCGCTCCTGTTCCTGTCTCACCTCAACTTGCCCAAGTCTCACAGTAAGGCTTCACCCTCTTGTATAAACCCATTGAGGGTATGGATTCTCCCTGAGATTTTGAGTGCCTAGGCAGGGAGCTTCAGACTAGAAAGAGCTCTGAAGCAAAATCCTTGCAGGCCTGAGGCATCTGAATAGGCGAGCCCGGGAGATTTTTCATATGATAATGAATGGTCTCTAAGACCACAAAGATAATTCCTGCTTGATAAACTGTCTTGGCATCTGGTGAGTGAAATTCAGAGACTTTGGGACTGAAAGATTTGATGAAGGGCAGCCATCCATAAAGATCCACGCCCTGAGGAAAACCACGCCCTTTTGAGAAACCTTAGGTTAGTGTTAAATGTTTGTATTAGAGGTATTAGGGTTCTAAAGATTAGGTTTTAGAGTTAGGGTTCAGGTTTTAGGATTTAGGAACTTTATAGGCAATTGATAGGTAATTATTAAATATTAATAAATATATGCATGATAAATAGAAATTTACTGTTAAAACAACTAATGCACCAAAAGGAACAGGAACATAGACTTTCTTACAAGTTAATGAGACACTTTGCCCTAGTGGTGCTGCCATGTAGGCCCCTAGTATATGAGGAAGCTCTTAACCCTCATTTGACTGCTGAACTGGGGCAGGGGACTGATCGGTAGGGACACTTCACTCTGAAGGAGTAGGATGTAAGGGAGCGAGTGGGGGTAGAGGGTGGGAGAGTGAGACTGGGAGGGGTAGAAAGAGGGCACTGTGATGGAGATATAACTTGAAGTAAAAATAAACATTAAAAAAAAGTGTATGGCATCTAAACAGCAATGCTGTACTACTCATAATTGATTACTGAGGGGAACTTAGATGATAGCTCAGTGGTAAAGGGCTTACTCAAGTATGAAGACCTCAGTTCAAGTCCTTCCAACTGATGTAAATGCCGGACTGGTGGGGCAGTCTGCATGTAATACCTACACTGGAGAGGCTGAGACAGGGATCTCCAGGGCAAGATGGCTCTGTATATCAGATAAATCCATGAGCTCTACATTAAAGGAGAGACCCTGCTTCAATACATAGGTGAAGATTAATCAAGATAAAGACCCATTGTTGACCTTAACCTCCACACACATGCATACTGACATATGTATGTGTGTTCAGATGCATGAATACACATACACACATGCATGAATCATAAACTGTAGAGTTCTTGCCCTTGTGCAGTGTAAAGTTTATTGAGTGGGGGAGGGCTGTAAGGCAGAATGAAAGTGGAATCAAGAAGATAAGAAGTTTTAGAGACAGTGTATAGAGGCTGGGGTAGTGGGAAAGGAAATGTAAGGAGGAGAGGTCACACATAGAAGAGGTCAAGGTGAACTGAGCTTTCCCTGTTACAGTAGCTATTGACTCCCATTCTCCTCAGGTTTCCTGGTAAATATATGTTTTCTCTTTGGTACTTCATAAAGACTTTGGTATATAGTTGTAAGAATTCAAATTAAATTTGTTGAAGTTTGCCTTGACTCCACACTTTGAGTTGATTCTGAGTTTGCTAAAGGCAGTCTGACTGCTATCCTACGGATTGGCAGCTCAAAACTTTTTCGATCTAAGCAGTTTGATAGTTTCAATATGGTTTTGTATTTATGTGAGAAAGATGCCCGAGCTTTTTATGCTACACGTTTATATGAAGAATGGCTTATTATTTGGAATTATTTACTTATGCACCAATTAGCACACAAAAAATTTAATGTGAGATATTTACAGAGAAATGTACTACCAATCTTTGCAATGTCTTTAATACAGACACATTAAGAAAAACTTTAACATATTCAGACCCTTAGAATGATAACTATTTTGTCTCTTTTATTTAAAACCACAAGGATTACTAATAATTGCAAAGTTATTTGTAACAGCCTCTGTTTGGAACCTAAATCTCATAAACATTGAATAATTAGAATTGACCATTAATTTGCACTGCATCAATTGAATTTCTAGCAGCTTAGCAATAGAATTAACTACCCCCAGGCAGGATTTATAAAAAGACAATTATGTACCCTTCATATACATAATTGATATTTTATATGTGATAACAAAATATTATATTCTTGACTTAGAACCAGCATACCTCATTCTCTGTGATTGTTCCAATAAATGTAAGCCTACAATATGTCCATCCTCCTGATTGTTTATAATTCTCAAGAGAACTAAGCTTTATGAGTATATGATAATTTCTCAGCATAGATGTGAAAATGCACATCATTTGAAAATGTAAAATGAGCAGATTCTATTTTCCACTCGGAAAAGAATGAGTATGTAAGAATGTCTGCACACTATTAACAACATTGTGCAGTGTGATGTCCCCTCTTTTCATGCTAAATTTTGGTTTGAAAATCATTGAAAATTTTAAGGTAAATTCGGATAATACCAAGGAAGAAACACAATTTTTTTTAATAGACATTGGACATGGTTTGGGTTTAGGTACTATTCCTATACGTATAGATCTAACATTCTAGAAAGAATGAAAATGTTCAAATAGTGACTCATCAGTGGTAGAACTGAGATTATATATATATAGGATATAAAGAAGTACAAATCACCTGAATGCCCACAAATTTCATTTTAAATGGAATGGTTAGAGATCACACCTCTGACTAGGCAATATTTGAACTCAAAGGCTGAGAATGTAAGCTAGGCAAAATCTGGAGGAAGAGGGATCAGACTCAATGTTGGCTTTTCAAATGCTTGGCTTCTGGCCTGAGAACAGACTTTGTCTTTTTAGGGGTATGATGTATTTGGTTAATTTAGAAGTAAAAACTGGAAGTTCTGCGCACTGTCCAACACAACTGTGGTTTTGCTTGTTTGGTTTTTGTTTTATTTTATTTTGTTTGTTTGTTTGTTCTGGCCTTGAAATATATCTAGAATCTATCTCTTCTACCAACTTCTACCACCACAGTCTATTCAAATCACTGGAATTTTCACCTGGAATTTTAAAATTATCTCATAAATAATATCCCAATTTCCATCTTTGCATTCTGTTTTCAATATATGAACCAGTGGTCATTTAAAACCAAACCATCTGTAAGGTCCAAGATTTGTGCCTTTTGGAGAATTAAAAAATAAGTCACTGAGAGTGAGAGCAGATGTATTTGAACAATATATCACATATTGAAGAAGAAAAAAAAAGACTTCTTTAGGCTTTCCATTCCTCCATTCCTCTGCCAAGCTTTGATGGACCACAAACCATACACCTCAAAGATGGCTTCCCAGACAGATCCCACATCTTTAGCCTGCTTTTTATTTCTACACAGTTTATACCATGGGAAACACCACTGTTTTTATCTTGTCTTCCCTGCACCCATTTGAGTCTCAGTCTGTTAGGAACATATACTGTAGTTGTTTTCTTTACTGCCATAGTGTTAACCTACAGAACAATTTTAGCATATGCCGTGTTCTCAATACATAGGCAACATTTTAAACATTCTTTACACTATTGGAGAATAAATATTCAGTCACCAAGGATGTGTTCAGAAAAGCAGTAAGAAAGCAGTTACAGGGAGTGGTGGTGATGCTTGTATAGGGGTCATATTAAAAAATCGAGAAAAGTAGGCAGATTTTCAGTGTGCTTTTTGGTTTCTTCATTTGCTTTGTCTTTCTTCTTTAAAGCAGATAGTACTTACTAGGAGATTGGATACGGAGATGATATAAGAGTCAAAAAGAACTTACAAGGCTTCAATTTGAGGATCAAGAGGATAGGGAATGGTATTCACTGAGAGAAGAAATTCTGTGAAGGCAACTTGAGTACAGGTGGTTCTAATGGGAAACAAATGAGGGCAGACATCTCTTGGTTTTCTTTGTTCTCTCAATTCCCTCTTCAACTTATTTTTTATAAGGAGGAACTCATTTATGTATCTCTAGGTGGATTTGAACTCCCTGAGTAGCCAAAAGTAACTTTGATCACCTTCCCTCCATTTTCTGAGGGTTTGAATTACTGGCATGGATCACCATTCCTTATTTATGCTGTGATGTGTATCAAAAGGGTTTTGTGAAAGCTAATCTACTAAGTGAGCTATATTTCCATTATGCTTTTTTATTGAGAAAATGAAAAGTAATATTCTCCCTTTCTAGATTTGGACTCAGAAAAAAATCATAATTTTAAAATACATATTTCTGCACAATTTAGTGGGGTTTTTTTGAGAATTTGTGCCTTGTGTTTAAGAAACTGCTTCACTTGGAATGAATTTGAATACTTAACTATGACCTATAATCTAAATCTTTGTCACTATTTTAACAATTACCTTAACCACTTTGGTTCCTTTGTAGGATAACCCATCTTTCCCCATATTTATGATATTTTCATATACCAACTACTTACATGTACTTGAATGTTTCTAAAAATGCTTGTTCTGTTAATGCAATTATTTTTTCAAAACTACCTTATCCTTTTTACTAATTTAGTTAGATTCCCCCTCATTTCCCTTATTTTCAGAGTTGTATTAGTTATTCTTAATCATTTATTCTCCCTAATAAATGTCTGCAGGATTCTAATCTATTTTTACATCCCAACCAAATTATCATAATTTAATAATGTAGCCTTTACTTCACTTTCTCTCTTTTTCCTCTCTCGTGTTTTCCCTGTGGGCTAGTTTTAGGAGCTATTTAGCATCCATCTCTCTTTGTCTTATTATTGTTTTTAGTTGCTTAAATACACTCCTTTTTACCCAATGAATCTTCTGTTCTTCCTTCTAGACCCATTAAAATCCAATACCCTCATCAAATTCAGCTTAACAACCCCATTGCTAGTGCTAGGATGCCTATTGTACTATATTGTAGTTTCTCACTCTTGTTTCATTGTCCTCATTAATTTGCACTTTCAGTCTGGCTCATGTTTGATCTCTAGACCTGACACAGATCGAGTCAATGAAGAAGTAGGAGTCACGTTTGCTGAGTGAGTGAGTAAATATGTCGAGACTTTTATTTTGGTTTTCGTCAGTCTTCACGTTTTCTGATGAAAATATCCCTGTTAATTAAAAAGACATTTTTATGGAATTCTTCACAATTATAGGAAGGAGAGCCTGATTTAGAATTTCCATGTGTATCTTGAATGAGATATCTCTTATAAATCTCAGTCATCTGAATACTTGGTCCCCAGTTGGATTCTGTTTAGGAAGGATTAAGAGGTGTGGCCTTGTTGGAGGATTGTATCACTGGGAACAGGCTTAAAGTTTGTTTTAAGCTCCCCCACCCCCAGTGTACTTCTTGCTTACCTTATGTGGATCAGGATGTGAGTTCTCAGTTGCTGGCTCCGTGTCATGCATACCTGCATAGTGTAATGCCATGCCATGGAGGTGATGGACTTCTATCCCTCTGTAACTGTAAACTCCAATTAGATGTTTCCTTCTATTAGCTGCCTTGGTCATGGTATTTTTATCACAGTAGAAAAGCTAATGTGCCTACTACCTGACAAGAAGCCAACATATACCTCCAACCTCCAAATACTATTAAGTACAAGGAAAGTAAAATTAGTTACATTTTTGGTGGGGGTGTGTGTGGAGACACAGGCTTATTATGTATCACATCATTGATCCTGTTTCACTTTCCTTAAGAGTTGTGTCACGCTGTGACTTTCTATGAAATCTGCAATCAACTGAAAACCCAGGAGTTCTTTACTGAGATGCTCCCTCTCCATTCCCACTCATTCTCATTTAGACACTATTCAAATGCAAAACTTTATACACATATGTTTAAATTCATCTTCTTTATTCATACTATATTACGGTGAACACTGTCAATCACGACCTAATCATTTCATATCATATCTCCTCCACAAACCTGAAAGTGTGTTAAGCAAGTTTCCTGTTACATGAGCAATGATTGTCCAGGGGTTCCATGATGCTGTTCTGGAGACCATCAGGTCTGGTTTATCATTTGTCCAAACTGTATCTCCGAAAGTAGTCTAAATTTTCCAATAGGTTTTACCCAAAGATTTCCTGAAGTTCATGACATTCTCTTTATCTCTTGTGCCAGTTAGTGTTACATGAACTTGACACACAAATTAGAGTTTTCTGAAAGGAGGGAACTTCAATTGAGACAATGCCTCCATAAGATCTGGCCGGGTGGCATTTTCTTAAATAGTGATTGATGGGAGAGGTCCCAACTCATTATGGATGGTTCCATCCTTGTATTGGTTGTTCTGGGTTCTGTAAAGAAAGCAGACTGAGTAAGCCACAAGTAGCAAGCCAGTAAGAAGCACCCCTCCATGGGCTCTGCAAAGCTCCTGCCTCCAAGTACCTGACCATTTGAGTTCCTCACCTGACTTCCTTCCAAGATGAACAGCAATATGGAAGTGTAAGCCAATAAACCCTTTCCTCCTCAACTCACTTTTTCATCAATAACCACCTCTCTTCTTAGCATCTCACTGAAATCCTTTGACTCTGGGCTCAATGGTGAATGATAGTAACAAACCTTAGTTCTGAATGATATTACAGATCCAGTTTTCACCATAAAACTGTAAGGACAAAGAGCTTGGGACTGTGTTTATAGGAATCTCTCCTCTCCACCCTCTCCATTATGGCAACGTTACCTGTGCAAGGCTTTTAATCTCAATAATAAAATAATTACAACAACCTCAGGTTCTGAAGCCCACGTCATCCAGAAAGAAATGTGCAGTGGTGCCCAGTTCCTTCAGAAAGTCTTGTATGCAGTGACAGCACCAAGGAAAGAGAAACACTGGAACTATACCACTTTAATTAAACAGTTCCTGTACACATGGGGCTGTTAGTCATGACAAGTCTGTCTCTCTCAAAGCTCATAGTTCCTGGTAGTAGAGAAAATGTCATTGATACCCTAAGAAAGGGGAAGCACAAAGATTCTGTGGTCAGCTGAGATAGTTATAAGCTCTCTGGCTCAGGTAATTCATCAAGGTAGTATGCATAGTCGTGCATGGGTGGAATTTACAGCCTCCAAAATTTTTCTTATATGGGACAATAGATAAAACAGTCCAAAGGGAAGGAATGATACTGGGTCATGTTCACATTTTATGGGCCAGGGTCTAGCAAATTTTTTGTACAGCCTTCTTGATGCAGTCCTATTTTTATAGTTTCTTGGAGAAAATGCATTGGAAAGTGATGGATCTGTGACCCATGTTTTCTTTTCTTTTACCATAAAAACCCTCAGGGGCTGCGTGTTTGTCTGAGCAAGCTGTCAGCCAATTAGAGTTTACTGCTGAGGAAGAAGCTGAAAAGTTAATCCTGCTCCTTCAAGGCATAGTTATAACAGAAATATGAATCTTAAGTAGTATACGTTATTTTATCAACTGAGAACCAAGAGAGACTAGTTAGGCAGGAAGAGTCGAGGACACTTTTAATGGGCTCATTTAAAGAGGAAACCCACAGCACACCCAGAAGAAGCAATTTCTTTTCTTTGGACTGAGATGGAGGAAAAGAGAGTGCATTAATGAGTCAATACTGACATTTGAAGCACCCTTTTTCAGTATGGTTCCGCTGATAAGAATTGCTACAATTTAAAACTCACTGCTCCAGAAACTAGGCGCCTTCTACACACATCCAATTCTAGTGACAATTCTCTTCCCTTGCTGCATCTTCAGAACCTTCCTGTGTCACAGAGGTAATAATAGCTACAGAAGTTTCTTTAAAGTTATGATGATATATCTGCCAAGAAAGAAAATCTCCTTCAGGAGCATAATAAGGCATCTAGCCTTCACTGTTCTGCTTAATGTCTTTCACTTCTGGGCCCTGGTCTTTAGGAAGAGGAAGCCAAGACAAATCACTGGGTTGTACCATGTTGTATGTGTCAGCCTGTAGACCCCACTGTATAAAGATTAGCCAAGGCTGTCTCCTGAGAAGATATTCTTTGAGTCTTCCTTTCCAGAACCTTCTGTTTTGGTTTGTCCAGGGTAGGAGCTAATAGATTCAAAAAGAAAATCTCCCCAGATTATCTTGATGCTCAGATTTAGTACCTATGGATTTCAGACAACTATACTGTCTTCAAGTAAGAAAATTGGCCTCAAATGGAAGAAACAAATAAATTTAACCAGCAAACCCATCCTCTCGGTGTACATATTAGGTGAGAGTTTATAGAGATCTTATATGGGAGCTAAAACATTGCTGACACCTTTAAGAAGAAAAATAAATTATACAAAATCTCTTCTCTGGGGTAAAACAATCTAATTGAAGTAGGTTAGTAATTACCTGGCATACTCAGGGCTGGATAAATGGGAAATGATAAGTGGAGTTAGTAGGAACTTAGGCCTGTGAAAGCTACTTATTAACTTCTGAGAATTTATCACAGAATAGGCCTTCCACAAATCTTTCTCTTTTGCAGTTACCCTGAACAGAGTTCAGCCACTCTTCTAAACAAATGAGGATCTGAAGATTGAATTTTGAATGTTTTTCTCTATTTTTCGTTCATTAAAAATAAATATTTTATATAATATATTATGATTACAGTTTTCCCTACCCCAATTCACATCCTTTCTGTCTCTCCTTAGGGGAAAAATGGACATCTAAATAATGATAATAAAATAAGGCAAAACAAAGCAAAAATCTAGAATAGGCCAGAAAAGAAGGAAAAGAGATGCAAACACACTGTAGAAATAATTAAATTGTTTAACAGTATTTATATTATTTTTAATTGATTGGCAGCTGTTAATCCTTAACTAGACATTATAAATGAGTACACAGACAGCACATGGATTTTTACAAGCCTTGGCCTAAATTGAGCAATCTTCACCAATCTAAGCTAGCTCTTAATTCTATTTCTGAATAAAGCCCAGTATAATATACATACGTCCCCTGGGCTGTTTTTCTCCATGCTATGCCAATGTTCCAGGTCATGCCGAATGAGGTTCTATTCTGTAACCCATGGCATGTGTCTTCCTTCCTGCTCTTTGTTTCTTTTCTTGGAGGTTTCTTCTACCATGAATCTTTCTGCTTCAGAAGCCTGTGCCTTAGTCCTGCCTACCTCTGACTGTGCCCAATCTCAGGCCTCAGCATTTATTCAACCAATCAGTGTATAAAAAATGGCTAATTAAATGATTTAACCAGTATTTATATTATCTTAATTGGTTCAGTAGTGTTAATCCTTAACCCGCTATTATAAATGAATACACAGAGATACCAGGTGGATCTTAACAAGCTTAGGCCTGGGTTGTGCAATCCTAGCCCATCTAAGCTAGCTCATAATTCTATTACCCAAATATAACCCCATATATACATACGTCCCTTTGGACTATTGTTCTCCATGCTAAGCTGATGTTCCAGGCCATGTGGAAGGCTCTTCTTTAATCTACCCCATGGCGTGTCCTCCTTGTTTACTCCTGGCTTCTATCTGGCCTTCTTCCCAAGATGCTCTGGGTCTATCTCTAAAAGCCCCACTCACCTTAGTCCCACCTATCTCTGTCTTTGCCCAATCTCCAGGCCTCAGCATTTATTTAACCAATCAGAGTCAATTAACAGACAGCAAACAGGACCAAATAACATTTAGAATGCTTAACACCATTCCATCAAATCAGAGACAATGATTAGAAAACAAAGTAACAGACAGCAAGCAGGCCTCTAGGAACAATTAATTAACATTTAGAGTGTATAACATCACCCCATCAGACACACACACACACATTGGTACACACAGGAATCCCATAAAAAACACAGAACTAGAAGCTTTAATTCATACACAAAGGACCTGTAAGGTTAAAAAAATGCACTGATAAAACACTATGAGACAGAGAACCTCCAAATATGTCATTGAGTTCGTTTTGTGTTGGCCATCTACTACTAGGCATGTGACCTTCCCTTAAGAGTGATGTATATCCCCAGTGGTACCCTGCTGGAGAGAACTAGTCTTTTATTTGCAAGTGGTCATCAATTAGAGTTAGCTTCTAGATTAGGGATGGGATCTTATGTCTGTTTTCCCTTTCAGCAGTGAGACTCCATCTGGCACAGACCTGTGCAGGCCCTGTGTGCATGCTGCCAATGTCTCTGTTAGCTCATATATGGATCAATACCACCAAAAACACTGTGTTCAGATTGTTTTATTGGTGTCCTCCATAACCTCTGGATCTTACAATCTCTCTGCCTCTTCTTCTAAAGAGTTCTCTGAGAGCTAAGGGGAGGGATTTGAAAGAGACAAAAAAAAAAAAAAATCCCAGTTAGGACTAAGTATCCCAAGGTCTCTCACTCTGTGCATGTTGTCCAGCTGTGTATCTCTATGTTTGTTCTATATGCTACAAGAGGAATGTTCTCTGATGATGGTTAAGCAAGACACTGGTCTATGAATGTAGAAAATGTTGCTGGACGTTTTTTTTCTGGCTATGTTCCTTTAGCAGAACAGCAGTATTTGATTTCTCTCTAGGTCCCTGACCTATCTGATCTCAGGTTCTTGACCTCTTGAGGAGTGTCAAGGATGGGTTCCATCTCATAGAACGGGCCTGAAACCCAGTCAGATAGTGGTTAGTTACTCCTTCAAATGTTATGCCACTGTTGCATTAGCTCACCTTGCAAGCATATCATTATCATAAATTGTGAGAGGCCGCACTCACAGTCGCCATTACAAGATGGCGCTGACATCCTGTGTCCCATGCTGATAAACAACCAATCTGCGCATGTGCGAAGGGAATTTCCACTCGATGTGCTCTGCCTCTCCCGTGGCGTCATCTCGCCTGATGAGCAACAGCCAATCAGGGACTGACACATCCTAAGCGGAGGACAGTTTCCTATATAAGGGATGGGTTTCTGCCATTTGGGGTCTCCATTTTACTCGTTGTAAGCTTATGCTCTCCCTCTCAAGATGCATTAAAGCTTTGCTGCAGAAGGATCCTGTGTGTGTGCTGCGTCGTTCTTGCTGGCGAGACGGTAACGCGAGCCACAATAAATCAAAGAATTTAGAGCTTTATTGGCATTTACTGTTTTCCTTTGATAACTCGGAGAGTACCTTCCCATACCATGAACACTAGTCTGTAGGGGGTCAAGGTACCAACTTGACCTCTCCAGATTCAGTGAGACATGTTGGTGTTGTCTTAAGCAATAGGGCCTTGCCATCAGTTTGTGAAAAGCAACCAATAGCCTTGTCAATAACCTGGGTTGTTTTGGGGTTCGTATCAGGCTTCTTTGGTCAATAAAAACAATTGGGTATAACCTATTCCCTGAGGATTGTTTTGAAGGGGCTTCCACATATTCTCTTCTGTCTGCCCAACTTTTCAGAAGCATGTCCCTTATTCTATACAATTAAACACATTGTGACTGCAGATGAATATATATATATATATATATTTGCTTTAATCTTAAGAAAATTGTAAGTACTACAAGAGAGCCCTGTACTTAGGGAAGCTAGCTTAGTACTACATGAGCCCAGGTAGGTATAGATGGGAGCTAGAGGCAAAGTCAGAAATTTGGAGAAACGATAAAATCATCATAATCTGATGAAACACTTGCAGCTTTTATCTTTAGAATTATGATGGTATACTCATATGTGGTTACATGTTTACAACTACAAAATGATTCTACTCACTACTATCATATAGTTTTTTAGGATGAAAATGGAACCAAAAAAGTAACATGATTCATTTCTTTAAAATTATATGCAGATATTTTACACTTTAAGCAACTTAATACTCAAAATATAGACTTATAAACCACAAATCAAATTTGATAATTATATTGAAAAATAGAAACACATAAACATGACTGGTTCACAGGAACTGTAAGTACAGTTTCTGACAGTAACACATACTGAAAAAGACTAAATTGTCCCTCTCTCCCCTGATAGGTGCCCTGTGTCTCAAGGAACTAATCTCATGGCTGTATCCTGAGACTCTTTCTTCTTACATCAGATAATGGTAAGGCAGCAAGATATTGAATAATAGGAAGAAAGTGAGGCCAGGCAATCTATTCCTTTTCCCCCTTTTGGTAGCTGAGTGGATTGTAGCCTTTTATTGAAAGCCAGATGGCATGAGAACTGGTCTACTCTTAGGGTCCTGATGGCATGGGAGCTGGTCTACTCTTAGGGTCCTGCACTATTCTCTCACTTTCAGCTGTTCCCAGAGCCCATTAGCCTCTATACAGCAGAATCTCTGGCCCCTTTTCCTAAACAATCATTGACATTTTACAGGCACCTCCCTTTATAGCCTACTTCAACCAGCCCCATTACAATTGACTGTGCACCATTTCACTTCACCAAAAGCCTAAACTGATAAATTGGCTATTTGGAGACTTTGAACAAAAACCTAATTTCTTTACTAAATAATTTCCTCACCTCTAAAATAATGAGATAGCACCCATATATTTACTTTGTAAACCTGTGACAACGTTTGATGAACTGATGTTAATTTTTATTCCTTACCCAAACCTTTGTACTTTTAGAAGGTGAGAAAATATTGCAATAATTGTGTGAAAACATTTCTTGCCCCTGTTCCAGATAAGATATTGTCTTTTAAAGTAGGCTTCCCTGTGGTGGTCAAAAGGCAAGCAATATTCTAACAACAGTACAGCAAATCTAAGAGCAGTCTTACTATGCCCTGTGTACTCACAGTGTGCACAAGGATGAGAACATGCACAGAGAAGCTAGGTATGAACAGCAAGTAACAGACGTGTGAAATTTCAGTACTTTTCTGTTATAAATAACAGACAAAGTCCATCCTTTACGGCATATCAGAACACCCAAACAAGATAAGGAAAGGCCATTTCTTCAAGTCAACAATGTGGGTGATAAGCCCTGTCTGGAAACCTGATAGCTACAAATTGATACACACAATGAAACTATGTGTCCACATTCAGTAACTACTTGTTAGATCTTTCTATAACCTTGCTGTGGATGCTTTAGAACAGAATACTCTTTTACTATGGAAACTGTAACTAAAAATGAAAAGAAAACCAACAGGCTATGATCCTCACCAGTTAATCTGTTTTTCTCTTTGTTTTTTACATCAGTGTAAATCAGTAGGATAGAGTCTTCATGTGCTTACCTTACAAGAGAGAAAGCATTTATGAATTCAGCTTCAAGACACTTGTTTTTGATAGTTTTCTCACATTCATCAGTAAAAAAGAAGGGTAACATAAAACAGATGATTGAACTCCTAGTATTCTATATTCCACCTACTATTTCTTGTCTTTCTTAAGTTTTGTGATGGCCACAAACTTTCAATCTACACAAAAAGGAGCATTCTTGTTTGATGACACATAGGCCATGGGGGTCTACAACAGACCACAGAGCCTCCTTCAGAAGGTTCCAGATGAACTATTTTGAGCAAAACCACAAATTAAGTAGATTGATACAAACAATCCTGAAATGTAATGAGCAATACCTAAGGTCTGTCCATACAAAATATAACTGAGCTACTGAAGGTCTTAGCAAGGAAATGCCAGGTACCATATGTACACATACCTAAGTGAAACAGTATGAAATACAGTAATGCTACAGGGGTATTTTGGTTAGGATAGTAAAAATTCACCCAGTTTTCCTAGGATTCTACAAGTTTACTCCATCATTTGTTTTTATGTTTTATTAAGGGGTGTGGGGAAAGCCATGAATAAAATTGTATGTGCTCCAAAAACTGGATCAGAGTTTCTCAGGCAGTGTCCCCAAATTCAGTGATTTATTGAGATCTTCAAATACAAACTAGAGATAGTATACAAAAAGGCTATGGCCAATTGCCCATATTAATCATAGAAGTGTTGACTTGTAGTAAGAATGAAATAAATGTAACTTTTTATAGGGTGTCTCCTACAGTAATATCCTTCAAGGGTAAAACATATTCATATTCTTTTAGCTTAGCATGAGCTAACAAATGTGGTATAGATTGTCATGTACTCAAACTCTGCCTAAAACTACCAAAAGAGTGCATGTCTAAGTAACAGATATTTAATATTGGCATGCCAGTCAGTCAGGAGTACCTGTTTGTGAGCCTCCATCTATAGAACAATAAACCCTGAACCTCCTTCTTGCAGAACCTGAAAGTCTGACATTTCTGTGATCAAACTGTAGATGAGATTTCTGAATCACATCATCATAAAGATAAGAAAATAGAAATTTTGAGATGTTCAACCATGAATACATAGAGCATAAATTATACATTATCCCCTATTCTCCATCAGAGAAATGTATTTGATTTTCTTCTAGCTTTCTCAGTTCTGTCTTATCAATGATAATGAGAAATGTGGTAAAAAAAAAAATTATAAAATATGCATTTCAGTCTTTTGGAAGAACTGTCTACTGAAAACCAAACTAACTAGACCCCAAGTTCTAGGCACATTCAATCAAAGAAATTGATACATCAAAGATAATTATTTGCCTCATTTCCTGTCATTCCTAACTGGCAGGTATAAGGGATGATTAGAAGAGAGGAAACAGAACCTCAGGGCATTTAGCTAAAGATTGTGGCAAAACTTTCTGAGTATGGTACCAAGAGTATCTTATTTCTCAAGACAGTGATGGAGCAAGAAACCAGCTCACAGGGATTAAACAGAAAGGAGGGACATTGAGTTTAGGGGTATTTAAGATGGCATGAAGTTGCAAGTTCTTCCTTTGAGTTCTTCTTCATTTGGGGTTTTCTCCTTTTAGGCCTCTTCTTCTAGGTTCTTTTTAGCTCTGGGAGTTTTCCTTTAGGGTTTCTGGATGAATAGGAAGATCATCTGGGTGCTTTCTCTGCCTCTCTGATCTGCCAGTGTTTCATTGCAGCATCTGGCTCCAGAGTCTTCTGGTTGATTTGATTTCTGCTAAAATCAAATGACTGGTATATTTTAGGGTTTTGTTTTGTTTGTTTGGTTGGTTGGTTGGTTTTTTAGCAACAATAGACAGGAGATGATTGAAGTCTAGGGTGTCATCAGAGTGTTACTTTTCCCTCTGGTCATTTATTAAAATGTGGCCCGAACTTCTGGTGTTTATTTTGTCAGGAGGCATCCAGTTAAGAGATATTGACATGACTTCCTATAGACAGAGGATGATGAGGCAAACAGAGATCATGCATTTTTGGAATGTGTATTTTATGAGGGAAATTTAGACTATATGGTATAATATCAGAGTTGAATGGAAAGAGAATAATGGTATAGAGAATGAAAAGGAGATTGTTAACAGACTACCACTATGGGGTAGGGCAACTATGTCTAGGGAGGTTACACTAAGCTGAAGGAAGGAGTGTGAACAACAGGAGAACCTGAGGAGAGCTGTAGCGAAAATGAGGATTTATATTTGGCATCAACAAATGCCAACATTTTATGACTATTAAAGAGAGAGGGTTCCAGAAGCCTCATAAGATGTTTTTACCAAAACCATTTGTGAAAGATTCATGTTTCCTAGCTTTTTTTCCCCTTTGTGAATGAAGCAATATTGCCTGGTCTTAAGAGGCAACTGTCCCTGTTATGAGAACCAATGCAGAACCAGGGGACTTTGAAAGGAACTTGACTCTTTACATACTAAAGATTTAAAAAAACGACATTGCTCAGCATGAAGCAGTTCTCACCTGGGACTGTCAGCATGGTTTGAAAAGCTATGGATTTTAGTGTGCACTGATTGAATTAGAAATAAGAATGGCCTTTTAAAAAAAAAAATGTGACCCCACAATTCCTATCTGTTGTAATACAGGCAACTTGGATGTTTACAAAGTAAGCCCTATCTTATTTTCTTTTTTTTTTTTTTTTTTTACTTTATTTTTTATTTCTTCAAGTTACATCTCAGTTGAAATCCCCTCCCTACCCCGCCTCCAGTCCCACCCTCCCACCCTCTTCCGCCTCAACCCACCCATCCCCTTCCTTTTTTATAAGTTTAAGATATATCTTTTCCCCCCAACAGCTCCCCCTTTCAGTCCAACAAATGGCTCTTGCTCTTATAATAATAAATACAATACAAAACAACAGAGGAAATTAGGCCAAAATTATGAGAGTTATATGGCTTGGCATACAATCCCAATGTCCAGTCTATATGTATTTGGCACCTGACTTCAACATTCTACTGTCGACCTATCTCCATGAGTTTAAAGTTCTATATCCAACTCAACTTTCATCACAATTTAAAAAGCATCTTCTTAGAACACCCTCTTGATTCCCAAACAACTCAAAATTTAACTATGAGACTCTAGCTATCTATTCTTCAACCACCTCAGAGACCTGAGAGGGACAAATATATCTGATTATATAGGAAGTGCAGGGCTGCAGCTTCCCAAACTAAGAAATGACATACCAGTGGCTGCCTGGACAGCTCCCATTTTCTCTCCATACATTACAGCATCAATCCTCAGTCATTTGGCCCCATTTTTCTGACAGACATTGATTGTAGAGCAGGGGTTATGAAGGACTCGCCTACCCTGTCTTGGCAGAGCTAGGCTGTCGACTTACCTGCTTCCAAGTTTTGTCCTTTTTGGACAGCAGTCTGTCTACAGTTGAAGCAAGGGGTTTTTCCTACCCTGTCTTGGCAGAGTTAGGCTGTCGACTTCCCCGCTACCAAGTTTTGTCCTTTTTGGACAGCAGTCTGTCTGCAGTTGGTGCAAGGGGTTTTTTCATGCCAAGAGAAAGGCTTGCCACCAATTCAACCATCTTACAGTGGAGGTTCTTCGATGCTTATCCTCTACTTGGAGTAGAATAGGGTTGCCGTCAGGCGCTGATATGTCTCGATATAAAAAAAAAATCTTGATTTAAGATAACATCTTTGAATGCCATATTCTGCAGATCTCAAGGGGTTTTTGAAGATGCCCTATCCATCTCTTGTATTTAGATAAGCAAATGTTGCTTGTCTCTTAGTAACTTGATTACTGGGTAGTTTAGAGAATATCTGTGATAGACTGTCATAGTAGCCAACAAAGAGACATGTTTGCATGACTAGGAGTTTGTTTTAACTATCCTAGACCGTTTTAGACGGTTGGTATCAAGAGGTCAGAGCTTCACATTTTATTTTTAAGTATCTCTAGGTATGATACCATTGGGAAGTATTACCTTTAAATTTGTAACAATATACAAAGATCTATTCAATTGTGGTTAAATATACTCTTAATTATGTATCAATATACCAAGATCAATGCCTATGTAGCCCAATATAATCTTAATATTACGTCCATATGCAAGGGTCAATACCATGTGGCCAACTATAATCTTAATTTTGTATCAATATACAAAGATCAATACCGATGTAATCCAATACAATCTTATTTTTGCACAATAAACAATGGTCAATACCACTTTAGCCAAATAAACTACTAATTTTGTATCAATATACAAAGGTATAAGGGCATATTCAATAATCTGCCCCTTCTTCTTGGACCTTCCTGTGCTATGTCTATATCTCATTTTTCTCAAGCCCATGCACTCCTACATAGGAGAGGAAGAAGGATACAGAAAAGGAAAAGTAGGAATTCCCTGGGGCTAACCTCCAAAACCCATTAAGACAGGACCATTTATCAGCTTGTAGTCTCTTCCCCTACATAACAGAGTTTTCAGTTATCCTTCAAATAACCAAAAAGATGGGCGGAGAAACACCCTCCCCACCCTCTGGGCATGGGACATCGCTCTCTTAAAGTGACTTCCTGCTGATTTGGGTCGTAGTAGACCCGTTTGGGGCCCCAACCCAAATGGGAAAAATGATTAAAAATGTTAGTACAATCCTTTTATGTTCAGTCCTTCTGTTCTCAGCTGTTTAGATGACCTAAGGGGTTTGTAGGCAGAAGCTGATCTTGCAGGTTTCACTGAGGTTCCTGTCGGGGCATTGTGTAGAGCTGAGCGGTCCCAGTGACATTGGATTGAAGTGGTGGTTGCAGGCCCCCGATGGAGACAGCTATTGAGGAAGTCTGCCAGACAGAATCAACTGGGTCACTCATCCTCCTTGGTGCCTGATTCTGCTCTCTGCTGAGGATTCCGCTGTCCGCCGTCCCCGGGCTCCCCTAATGGACACTTCGATTCTCCTGGAACGATAAGAACAGAGCCCTGCCCCAATCCCAACCCTAGGACAATTGCCCTCTTTTTTTTTTTCTGGGGGGGGATGGGGGGGGCTAGGTAGTACTTCTCCTGAAGCAAATTTGGCCTTCTGACAACATACAAAGCGTTATCTTTCAATCCGGGTTAAAGTAGAAATCATTCTGTCACCTTGGAGCTAAACCAGCTCTAGTGTATATATTTTGAGATCCCAAAGGACAATCTGCCTGCATCGAGAAGGCCTTTTGTAAGTAGCCTCCAAACCTAGGTCCCTCCAAATCCCATGTGTGTGTCTCTGAACTCTAATTATTGGGAACAGGGACCTGTGTTTCTCATCTGAAGGGATCAAAGATGTGTTCCACCACTCCTGGATCGAAGTCTTTCTCTATTTAGAGTTTACCCTGCATCAGGCTCACCCTGAGCTCCGGGATCTGCCTGTTTCTGTCTCCAGTGTGCTGGGAGCTGGGACCAAGGGTGTACTCTTCTTGAATGGTGGGACCAAGAGTATGCACCCTCACCACCCCGCTCCGTATGACTCCAGAGTACAAAAGACCACCAATTCTAAGGTGTCCCCCCCCCCC
>CAJQZJ010032618.1:309504-321113 GCA_907164525.1 Lophiomys imhausi | reverse complement strand
CCCCCCCCCCCCGTCTCCGCTGAAGTCAAAGGCATGGGCCAATACCACAATTCTCTTGTATTTTACCTTAGCTCCACGTCTTCTCTACACCTGGAGGTCTGCAAATCCAGGCCGAATGGCTGTATCCTCTGTTCCATTCACAGTGTTTCAGCCCTGCTCCCTGCCTTTTTTTTTCTTTTTTTTTTTAGTTAATAAATTTATTTGTTTGTTGCTTCAGGTTACATCCTTATCATATTGTCCTCTTTTCCCGCTTCCCAGACCCACCCTCCCATGCTCTACCCCCTGACCCTTCCATCTTGTTCCTCTGGGGTGGAGTGTCCCTGCCTAACAGTCTCTCACCACAGATCAGGAGTCATATGAGGGCCGAGAGCCTCTTCATTCACCGGGGGCCTAAGAGGCAGTACTGCCAGTGACTGGTGTCTCATTGCTACTGAGGGAATACTAAAACAAAGACCAGCAAACACACAAACCCACAAAAACAAAGAATATCAACAAAAAAAGAGAGGAAAAAGAGAAGGGAAAAGGAAAGAAAAAAAAGAAGGAAAAAGAAAAAGATAAAAAAAAATTATGTCCATGTTCCTTTTGATGTGTTGGTTGTAGTACAGATATCCTGTACGATATAGTTAAAATCCTACTATAAGTGAATAGATGCCATGTGCATCCTTCTGAGACTGGGTTAGCTCACTCAGGATGAGCTCCTCTAGATCCATCCATTTGGTTGCAAATTGCATGATTTCATTGTTTCTGATAGCTGAGTAATATTCCATTGTATAGATGTACCACAATTTTTTAATCCATTCTTCAGTTGAGGGACATCTGGGTTGTTTCCAATTTCTAGCTATTACAAATAAGGCTGCTATGAACATAGATGAGGAGACTTCCCTATGTCTCCGTGAGAGGTCCTTTGGGTTTATACCCAGAAGTGGTATGGCTGGGTCTTGAGGCAAGGTTATTCCTCGATTTCTAAGATATCGCCAGACAGACCTCCATAGTGGTTGCACAAGCCTGCACTCCCACCAGCAATGGAGTAGGGTTCCCCTTTCTCCACACCCTCGCCAGCATGCACTATCATTTGAGTTCTTTATTTTAGCCATTCTAACAGGTGTTAGGTGGAATCTCAGGGTCGTCTTGAGTTGCATTTCTCTGATGATTAAGGATGTTGAACATTTCTTCAAGTGTCTCTCAGCCCTTAGGGATTCCTCCTTTGTGAATTCTCTATTTAGCTCCATCTCCCATTTTTTGATTGGATTATTTGGTTTCTTGGCATTTAGTTTCTTGAGTTCTTTGTAGATTTTAGATAATAGCCCTCTATCAGATGTGGGGTTGGTGAAGATTTTCTCCCAGTCTGTTGGCTGCCGTTTTGTTCGAATGACAGTATCTTTGCTTTACGGAAACTTTTCAGTTTCATGAGGTCCCATTTATTGATTGTTGATCTCAGGTCCTGAGCTGTTGGTGTTCTGTTCAGGAAGTTGTCACCTGTGCCAATGAGTTCGAGGGTTTCTCCTACTTTTTCTTCTAGTATCTTTAGTGTGGCTGGCCTTATGTTAAGGTCTTTGATCCACTTGGAATTAAGTTTTGTACAAGGTGATAGGTATGGGTCTAATTTCATTCTTTTACAAGTGGACATCCAGTTGGACCAGCACCATTTGTTGAAGATGCTGTCCTTCTTCCATTGTGCGTTTTTGGCTTCTTTGTCAAAGATTAGTTGGCCATAGGTGTATGGATCCATGTTTGGGTCTTCAATTCGATTCCATTGATCCACTGGTCTGTTTCTATACCAGTACCATGCTGTTTTTATTACTGTTGCTCTGTAGTACAGCTTGAAGTCTGGGATGGTGATACCTCCAGATGTTTTTTCATTGGACAGGATTGATTTAGCTATTCTGGGCTTTTTGTTGTTCCATATGAAGTTGAGACTAGCTTTTTCCAGGTCTATAAAGAATTGTGTTGGTATTTTGATAGGAATTGCATTAAATCTATATATTGCTTTTGGTAGGATAGCCATTTTTATTATGTTGATCTTACATATCCATGAGCATGGGAGATCTTTCCATCTTCTAAAGGCCTCTTCCATTTCTTTCTTCAGGGGCTTGAAGTTCTTGTTATATAGGTCCTTTACATGCTTGGTTAGAGTTACCCCCAGGTATTTTATGTTGTTTGTGGCTATTGTGAAGGGGGTTGTTTCCCTTATTTCTTTCTCGGTATATTTGTTTGTTGTATAAAGAAGGGCTTCTGATTTTTTTGAGTTAATTTTGTATCCAGCCACCTTGCTGAAGTTGTTTATCAGCTGTAAGAGTTCTTTGGTGGAATTTTTGGGGTCGCTTATGTATACTAACATATCATCTGCGAATAGGGATAATTTGACTTCTTCATTTTCATTGTTTATCCCTTTGATATCCTTTAGTTGTCTTATTGCTCTAGCAAGGACTTCAAGTACTATATTGAAGAGATATGGTGAAAGTGGACATCCTTGTCTTGTCCCTGAGTTTAGAGGAAATGCTTCAAGCTTGTCTCCATTTAATTTGATGTTGGCTACTGGCTTGCTGTATATTGCCTTTATTATTTCTAGGTATGGTCCTTGTATGCCCGTTCTCTCCAGAACTTTTAGCATGAAGGGGTGTTGGATTTTGTCAAATGTTTTTTCTGCATCTAGCGAGATTATCATGTGGTTTTTTTCTTTCAGCTTGTTTATGTGGTGAATTACATTGATAGACTTTCGTATATTGAACCATCCCTGCATTCCAGGGATGAAGCCTACTTGATCATGGTGTATGATACTTTTGATGTGTTCTTGAATTCGGTTTGCTAGTATTATATTAAGTATTTTTGCATCTATGTTCATGAGGGAGATTGGACTGAAGTTCTCTTTCTTTGTTGGGTCTTTGTGTGGTTTAGGAATCAGAATGACAGTGGCCTCATAGAATGAGTTTGGCAGTGATCTTTCTGTTTCTATGTGGTGGAAGAGTTTGAAAAGTAATGGTGTTAGTTCCTCTTTGAAGGTCCGGTAGAATTCCGTGCTAAAGCCATCTGGTCCTGGGCTTTTTTTGGTTGGGAGATTATTAATGACTGTTTCTATTTCCTTAGGTGTTATTGGGCTGTTTAAGCTGTTAATCTGATTTTGATTTAGTTTTGGTAGGTGGAATTTATCGAGGAAATTGTCCATTTCGCTTAGGTTTTCAAATTTAGTGGAATATAGATTTTTAAAGTAATGTCCGAATATTTTCTGGATCTCCTCAATGTCTGTTGTTATTTCTCCCTTTTCATTTCTGATTTTGTTGATTTGTGTTCTTTCCCTTTGCCTTTTGGTTAATTTGGCTAGGGGTCTGTCTATTTTGTTGATTTTCTCAAAGAACCAACTCTTGGTTTCATTGATTCTTTGTATAGTTCTTTTTGATTCTAAGTTGTTGATTTCAGCTTTAAGTTTGATGATTTCCTGCCTTCTGCTCTTCTTGGGAGTGTTTGTTTCTTTTTTTTCCAATTCACCCAGCTTAGCTGTTAGTTCACTAATATGAGCTGTCACAATTTTCTTTTTGAAAGCACTTAGTGCTATGAACTTTCCTCGTAGCACAGCTTTCAATGTATCCCATAGGTTTGGGTATGTTGTGTCTTCATTGTCGTTGGATTTTAAGAAGTCTTTGATTTCCTTCCTTATTTGTTCCCTGACCCAGTGGTCATCCAGTAAGGAGCTGTTCAATTTCCATGTGTGTGTAGGCTTTCTGTTGATTCTTTTACTGTTGAAGACCAGCTTTATTCCGTGGTGGTCTGATAAGATACAAGGTGTTATTTCAATTTTCTTGTATCTACTGAGACTATCTTTGTGACCAATTATGTGGTCGATTTTGGAGAAGGTTCCGTGGGGTGCTGAGAAAAAGGTGTATTCCTTTGTGTTTGGGTGAAACGTTCTGTAGATATCTGTTAGGTCCATTTGTTTCATGATCTCTGTTAGACTCAATATTTCTCTGTTTGTCTTCTGTCTTGATGATCTGTCCTTTGTTGTGAGTGGGGTGTTGAAGTCTCCCACTACTAATGTGTTGTGATCGACGTGCGCTTTAAGTTTTAGAAGTGTTTCTTTTACGAAAGTGGGTGCCTTTGTATTTGGGGCATAGATGTTCAGTATTGAAATTTCCTCTTGATGAATATTCTCTTTAATGAGTATATAGTGCCCTTCTTTGTCTTTCTTCATTATCTTCAGTTGGAAGTCTGTTTTGTTTGATATTAGGATGGCTACTCCAGCTTGCTTCCTGGGTCCATTTGCTTGGAAAACCTTTTCCCAGCCCTTTACTCTGAGGCAGTGTCTATCTTTTGTAGTTAGATGTGTCTCTTGTATACAGCATAAGGAAGGGTCTTGCTTGCGGATCCACTCTGTAAATCTATGTCTTTTTATTGGGGAGTTGAGTCCATTGATGTTGATGGATATTAGTGACCTGGGGTTGTTATTTCCCATTAGTTTGGTATAGGTGGTGGTCCTGTTCCTCTTTTGGTTTAGTTGCTGATGGGTTTTCTATTCCCTTTGTTTTCTTGGGTGGAGTTTTCTTCTCTGGGTTGGGATTTTCCTTCTAGGATTTTCTGTAGGGCTGGGTTTGTGGGTAGATATTGTTTAAATTTAATTTTGTCATGGAATATCTTGTTTTCTCCATCTATGTTGATAGAGAGTTTTGCTGGGTAAAGTAGTCTGTCTGGGCATCTATGATCTCTTAGGACTTGTAGTATATCTGACCAGGCCCTTCTAGCTTTTATTGTTTCTGGGGAGAAGTCAGGTGTAATTCTGATGGGTCTGCCATTGTATGTGACTTGACCTTTTTCTCTTACAGCTTTTAATATTCTTTCTTTGTTCTGTACATTTGGGGTTTCAATTATTATGTGGCGAGAGGAGTTTCTTTTCTGGTCTAATCTGTTTGGTGTTCTGTATGCCTCTTGGATTTTTATTGGCATCTCTTTTTTCAGGTTTGGGTAGTTTTCCTCTATGATTTTGTTGAAGATATTTCCTGGACCTTGGAGTCGGGAGTCCTCTCTTTCCTCTATACCTATAATTCTTATGTTCCGTCTTTTCAATGAGTCCTTGATTTCTTGGATGTTGTGGATGAGAGATTTTTTAGCCTTCTCATTTTCTTTGGATGTTGTACTGATTTCTTCCACTGAATCTTCCATGCCTGAGATCCTGTCTTCCATCTCTTGCATCCTATTGTTGGTACTCACATCCATAGTTCCTGTTCTCTTCCCTTGGTTCTCCACTTCCTCTTTTAACTCTGACTGTGTTTTCTTTATTGTTTCTATTTCTATTTTCATGTCCTGTATGGTTTTGTTCGTTTTGTACATTTCCTTCTCCAGCTTGCTTGTTTTTGTATGAAAATCTTTCATGGCTTTTTCCTTTTCCTGTTCAAGCTCTGTCACCTTGGCTTGGAGCTCTTTAATGTTGTTCCTTGTTTTGATTTGTAGAATTGTGGTTTCTTTGAATTCCTTCATAGATTTAAGTTCTTCTTGCAGGGACTCTATCACTTTCCATACTGCAGAATTGTCAATGTTTTCATGTGTTTCTCTTGGTGTGTGGTCATCCAAATTGGATGAGCTAGGGTGGTTCTGCTTTGTTGGAGTCATAATTCCTTGATTTCTATTTTTTTTTTGACCTTTCGCCATTGGATGCATTTAGCTGTCTGTTTTCTGTGCTTGAAACCACAGTGGATGATTTGGTGCAGGGGACCAGACATTGACTGGATATTTTTGTATATTTTAGAGACCAAATCAAAACGAGATGACTAAAAGAATAGTATATAATATTTGCTTTGCAGTCTGATAGAAGTGAGAGAATAGACAAAGAGCCAGGACCCCAGTCATTTGTACACTGGCTGTCTTTCTTAGAGGGATCTTCTCCTTGAGCCTTAAGAAAACATGTGTGAGTTCATCCATTGGGACTGTTTTATAGAAGGTACTTTTCAGCATGTTAAGACCACATCCACATAAGAACGAATACGTGAATATCTAAAATATAGACTAAATATTCTAAATATCTGCACATGGTCACATGTAAAACAAACAAAAAGGTTATACCATTTGTGTTCTAAAATGCTCTAATGATGCTATTTTATAAAAACACATACATATATAAGGAAAACATATTGAATTGATAGTTCACTAAATGAGTGTGGGTTCAATCTCTGCTTCCAATGTCAAGAAGGGTAATTAAAATTTGTTTTTTTATTTACAGATAGAACTTTCTTTTGAACTAAGAAACACAAATCCCATTGACTGAAATAGCAGAAAGTAATGTCAGGAAGGCAGCAGGTGAAGGCTTGAGCATGTTCCCTGAGGACCAAGCTTTAGACATTGGCTGAACTTGGGTGATAGGAGTCCTCCAGCTAATGAAGCAAGAACCGGTAGGAGCCGGTTGGTAATGAAGTAAGAGTACAGACGATTGGGAGGGAGCAAGTGTTAACATTTGTTTAGTGACCTTCAATTTAGAGAAAGTAACTCACATCTTCACATTAGTCATCTGGACCTGTGAATATTATGAGAAAAACGAGAGGATATCAAAACCAGGCCATGTGCTGCAGAAGGAAGGAAACAGAAAAGCACAGCTCTTTTCTGCTTTCCTCCCTGTCTGCTCTTGCAAAGCAAACAGATGTTCTCCTTCTGAATTTCATCCTTGCTTCCCCAGTGACCCTTCCCCTCACCCTGATTTTGTTTTTAACTTTCTTTGACTACCCGTCTCCGCCTCCTGACTTCCTTGTAACTAACACCACATCCCTGTCGGCATGGCATCCACTTGAAGATTATTGCTTTGCACGGGCGTCTGAGAACTTCCTCTTTCCTGACCCTGACAGCCTCCACTCAGCATTGTATATTTAGAAAAGCGAGGAAGGGCAGAGGTGCCCACACAGAAACATCTGGCTGGTGCCCATTTCTTCACATTCACTTGGAATCATTTTCCTTGAACCACCCTGGCTGTTAGAATGAGTCTAATGTTGCTCTCCAATGAAAACCACCTTTGTATGCGGGGGAAATCACATTCCTATTTACATAAAGCCTTTTTATGTGGGACCTGAATGTTGGTGCCCAAGTAGTCAGGGAGTCACAGGACACGCAGAAGACAATTACCTTCACAGACTGGAACTCACTGGGGCAGTAATTCAGTAGAGCTCCTTTTCTAGCACAGCACTGCACCGCTCTCCTTTTAGAGTGATGTGAGGACTTTTCCTTGGGTTGAGTGTCTGTTTCCTGTTCTGATAATTAGCACCTGCTCCAAATTTGGATGGGAATGCTTCATGCAGGTCCAGCATCTGGCGTCCCAAGTCAAAATGAGCCTAGAATACTCCATATGTGATCAGAAACCGGGAAACTTTCTGGCTGAGGTTTTCATTAGGCAAATGAAAGCTTTAGGCTTTCTCATCTCACTTCAAAGACAAGATTCTTCCAGCAGTATATCCTGTTGTGCTGGCGGTGAGGATATTATGTTAACAGCAACGAGGCCCAGAGCTGCAGAATGGAATGGAAGGCACCCACTTCCTAGCTGTAAAATATGAATAGTGATGCAATGTCCCTGATTTTTGTGAAATTTGAGATGATTAAAGTATTCTTAAAGCTCTCAGAAAGTTTTCCAAAATATGTTTCCAACTCTGTGATGGAATAATCCAGCTTCTGCTTCAGGACCCAGGGCATCTGGGCTCCAGGGTCTAAGCAAAATGAATACAGGTCGACTCATTCATTACAGGAGGCTTCTCAAATACAACTCTTCATTCTTCCTGCCCCTGCCTTTCAAGTACCAACTGCAGCTCCTTTCACTCAAGCAGACTGGTGAAATGGAGGAATGTCACATTTACCAAGTGCTCACTAGTATCAGAAAGTCAGATAAACCCAGAAACCTATGATTTGACCTTCACCCATTTTTGTAAGATTCTTCCCTAGCCTTTCTCTTTCTGTGCTGACTCCTGGGAATCTACATTCCCAAGCCCTCCTACTCTGGCTCTTGCTTTCATTTGGCCAGTGAAGTGTATTGTAATGTAGGTCACCTTCTGTGGTGTGTATCAACCTCTAAGCCACTTTTGTTACTCCAAGTTTTAGAGGCACCTTCTCCTTCTGGGTGTCTTTTATTTTCATGCAGACAGATTTATGTTCCACAGGTTGCCCTGGACCTGAAGCTACAATTAAGCTACTTCCTATGTTTTTCTCAAAGTGTGGGTGAGAGTAGCTGTCCCCCACCACATCCAATATCAAGATTTTCTTTATCCTTTTATAGGATTCTCAGTTAACCTCCCGTGTATGTAACCAGTTTTTTGTTCTGATTTCCTTCTGTTTAACTACTGGGGAAGGTTTCTGCTTTCCTGTTTGAATATTGACTTAGGTTTTAAATATGCATTAATCCATACTACAAACTTTTGAGAAAGGGTCACTATATCACAAGGTAACAACATGGGATGCAAAGCCATGAAAAGTTAGAGGTATGTACACAGCATTATGTGTGTGTTTCATAATTAAATAATAGAAAATAGTAAACTATGGAGGTGAACTATGAGCCTTATATTTCTTTTCCTTAGCATTTATTATTGTTTCTAATACACAATCATTACTTTGCCTACAGATACAATTGTTCATGATTGGAAAAATAAGTAAAGTATTTTACCTGTTGTTTTATAACTTCATAATTAAATATAATATATTTAGATGATATCCATCTTGACCGCACAGACACTCTCACATTCCCCTTTGAGTTTCTTGTCATCCTCTACCAATTACTTCTTCACCTCCTCCTTCTGCTCCTCTTCATCCTCTTCCTCTTTCTCCTTTTCCTTTCTTTCTGTGACCCACTGAGTCCGGTTGGTGCTCCCTATTTGTTCTCAGGTATAGGAAACCATCCTGTGTTTCTTCAGTGACACAAAACCACTACTCATTCCTTCCTCACATCTGTTTTATCACATAACATTATCGAATCTACATTATCTCTCTAGCAGTAAACCCTGCCTAATGGAAGGAATCTTGATGAAAAGACGCAAGCAGACAGTCAGTTTTCCTTGACTATTGGCTTCCATTTCCAAAGAGTAGAATTCCTCCAGTCTACTCCAGATCAGCTCATCATTTGTCCTGAGTGTGATCACCTCTTCAGTTCTCACTCCTCTCTCCCATAATTTCAGCCTCTGTAGAAGCACACAAACTCCAATCATTAAGGACTTTCTCCCTGAGCTTGTATCATGTACATTCTGTGATCTTTCATGTCTCCAGTCTTCCCAGCCTTTGCATCTCTCCTGCACTTCCCAGCATGACCCGAATGCCCTATACCTTTATCAGTCTTTTTTCTTTCATTCTGATGCCAATGATCTCCTCATTGTTTCATTCCCTAACACTCCTTATTGGAGGACCATTCTGGTGCATCTCACATGGCTGCTACTTTTTCCTCTATGATGCTTCTAGTTATGGGATTCATTTCTTTATTATCTACTTATCTTTGAACACCAAGTCTCACTGTGTAGCTCAAGCTCACCTCACGCTTACAAGCCTCCTCTCCACCATTTCAAGTGAACAACCATGCTTGGCTCTCCCATGGCTTTAGCATCTCAATGCTTTAAAAGGTTCCAGCTTCTAACCCTGGCTATTTATTGTTTATTCATGTCACCTCCCATACTCCAGCTTCTTGCCTTTTCCTTAAATGCTGCTATTTATTAGGATTCCAGCTTAGCCCACTCCTATCATCACTGGGTAATTCTCACTGGAAAGATCGCATTTATTCTTCAAGCTTTCAAACACTACTTAAATGTTAGTATTCCCAAATGGATTTTTACAGCACAGTCTCTCCAGATGTTCAGCATCATTATCATAAAGCCTGCTCACCATCTCTAACACATTTCTAGAAAGAACTGACCTCATCACTGTAACCTTCTAAAGCATCAACTTTGGAATATCTGAATCCCTTGTATGTAGAAGATGACAGTTTCCATAGTTCTTTCCCCATGGTTAATATTCACTGTCAACCCAGTGGGATTTACAATCACCATGTAAACAAATCTTGGAGGCTGTGTATGAAGGATTATCCAAATTAGATTAACCAAAGTGGAAAGACTAAACCTAAATGCAGGAAGTGGCATTCCATGGGCTGGAGTCACAGACTTAACAAAAAGAAGGAACCAATACAAGCATGCTATGTATCTTCTTCTGCTTCCTTTCTGGGTGCACATTGTGATCAGCCACCTCAAGCTTCTGTCACTTTGACTCCCCCACTATGATGAACCTGGAGCCTCACTGGATCTGTGAGGCGATCTAAATCGCTTTTGTCAAGGTGGTTGCCCCAGCAACAAGAAAAGTAACTAGTACATTCTCTCTCAGCAACTCTCAAATATATCTAGTCTTGCCTGCTGCATATCCTTCATCTAGGACGTGTTCTCAGTCTTTGCTGCTCCCTGGTTCCACTCCCGCAATGTCCTGTGAGAAATTTTATTTCTATTCAGGGCCTTGTTTTACTCTCAAGCTTCCTTTGTTCCTGTCCTTTCTTTCTACCTTGCCGTCTTTTTTTTTTTTAATTTATTTATTTATTATGTATACAGTGTTCTGTCTGCATGTATGCCTGCAGGCCAGAAGAGGGCACCAGATCTCATTATAGATGGTTGTGAGCCACCATGTGGTTGCTGGGAATTGAACTCACGACCTCTGGAAGAGCAGTCAGTCAGTGCTCTTAACCTCTGAGCCATCTCTCCAGCCCCCACCTTACCGTCTTTCTCTCCCATATTCTCTTCTAAGCACCATGAATTCTTTTATGCTCATATGTATAGCATGCTTCCTGTCACCAAAAGCCTTGCTTGATTATTTTATCTCTCTATACTACTATTCATTCACTCATTAACACTCAACTCTTGATTGTCTTTTTAATTGCTCTTTAATTTGATTATTTCAGGAACCCTTCCTCATCCTATGACTGCAATTTCTTTAGCCTCAAATAGGAATTGCCTTGTTTTGATTGTGTGCATGACTATTGTTGGCTTTGGTTTATGAGTGATTGAATATATGTCATTCTTCATTAAATGCATCATTTGCCACAGAGACTTAATATTTCCTCTGCACTTGATGATTATTTACAACAGAATTGAATGAACACACAGAAAGCACTCACAGGAAGTAGTGCTACAGGGAACCTGATGGATCTTGATGAACACAACTTAGAACGTGGAAACCTCTGCATTTCCCATCTGCTGGTGGTTGTCTTGAGGATGATCCTATGTGTTACATATAAAAGGACTTGGAGGACTAGAGCAATGGTAGAATGTATAAAGTGCTCACTGAGCAGGTATGAGGATGTGAGTTCAGACCCCAGAACCCACATATAATTAAAAAAAGATTTTTTTTTTGGTACTAAGCATATGCAATCCCAGTGTAACTATAGCAATATGGGATGTGAAAACAGGAGAATAGCCAAGGACAAACTAACTGAGTGTGCGCAGCTGCGAACAACAAAAAGGTCTTATTCCAGACAAGATAGAAAGCAAGGACCAACATCTGAGGCTATCCCCTGGTCACCACATGCAAATCATGGTATGCATATGCCACAGAACACACATATGCATGCACGTTCCTTTGCACATCAGAAAGAAGAAGAAGAAGAAGAAGAAGAAGAAGAAGAAGAAGAAGAAGAA
>CAJQZJ010032618.1:268609-288028 GCA_907164525.1 Lophiomys imhausi | reverse complement strand
GTCATAGTAACTAACAAAATGACACGTTTTCATGACTATTAGTTTCCATTTCTTAATTATCCTAAACAGTTTATGTCGGTTGGTAGCGAGAGGTCAAAACTTGACATTTCATTTTTAAGTATTACTACGAACAATACCTTTAAGAAGCGTTACCCTTAATTTTGTATCAATATACAAAGATCAATACCAATGTGGCCAAATATAATCTTAATTTTGTATCAATATACAAAGATCAATACCGATGTAGCCCAATACAATCTTAATTTTGCATTAATATACTAGGGTCAGTACCATTGTGGCCAAATATAATCTTAATTTTGTATCAATATACAAAGATCAATACCTATGTAGCCCTATACAATCTTAATTTTGCATTAATATACAATGATCAATACCAATTTAGCCAAATACAATATTAATTTTGTATCAGTATACAAAGGTATAAGGCCATATTCAATAATCTGTCCTTTTTTCTTGATCTTTCCTATACTATGTCTATGTTCCATTTTTCTCAAGTCTGTTCACTCCTATATAGGAGAGAAAGGAGGATACAGAGAAGCAAAAGAGAGTGAAATTTGAGTGGTACATCTGTAGCCTGTGGCTGTAGACAGTGCCAACAATGCTGAGCATTGGCAGTAACCCACAACTTAGTGCAATGACCACAGTGCTGCTCTCTTATTTTTCTCAAAAATAAGTAATTATGGCGTTCTAAATATAAGAAGGAGACCACTCCAAAGTAGTAGATATTTTGTACAGTAGTAGCACAGAAGTCTCAAAATCTTTGGCATCGAGCACAGACGGAGTAGAGGCATCAAGAGTCACAGGAGCTGACACTGTGCATGTAGACCTGAAACACAACAATGATTTGATGCTGAAACTATAGAAATATGAATGAAGTGTACATGTTATTTGACAATAACTAATCAATATTGAGTCATTACGTGTGGTAAAATGCAAGAATAAATGGTGGGATCAATTGGATGTGGATTGGCCACACAGTCTTTACTCTTTGCAGAACTTTGCAAATCTAAAAGCATCCCAAGTTTAAAGGTCGTTCATATAAGCATTCATTTATTTTGATACAGAATCTCACTATGTAGCCATGACCAGCTTGGAAGTTGCCATGCAGACTAGGCTACCTACAACTTGTAAAGATTCACCTCTTTGGTGATGAGATTAAAGACAAGTGTTACCTCCCTTGCTCTGTCACAGTAACTTTAAGGTAACTTTACTTCACTAAAGTTCACATTCAGATAAGAAATTTATTTTAAAGTGGATCACTTGCTTCTATTTTCTTGTTTAAAAGCCTTCTGGCAATTTGTACAACTCTCTGAGTAACCATCACAGTCTTCATAGTGACTTCAAAGATTAGGATTCTATAGTCTGGCCCCTGTGGCAATTGTGGTACACACTGAGGTCCAGAGGAATCATTAAGAAGCTTGTGGGGTCAGGCATGGTGGCGCATACCTTTAATCCCAGCACTCAGTAGGCAGAGGCAGGAGGATCTCTATGCGTTCAAGGTTAGCCTGGTTTACAAAATGAGTACAGGACAGACAGAGATACACAAAGAAACCCCATCTCAAAAAAAACAAAACAAAAAAGAAGAAGCTTGTGAGTCCCAACAGATTGTAAACTATAGGATTCCTGTACCTTATCTTTACATTGATCCACAGTTCAAGATTTTTAAATGGTCTGAAAGAATCACAAGTGATATATCAAACATTTTCCTGGATTTGGAAGTTGCGTTGCCTTAGAAAACAGTGTTACCCTCTTTTACTGCTTTCGTCAGACACTCTCAGGTCCATACATAGTGCAAAAAATGGCATAAACAATGAAGGGTAACTCTTTCAATGTCTCCTTTCCCCCAGTATAGACAGGGGTATCAACTATAGAGCGAAAAATAAAGGTAAGGCCTTTGAATCCTCAGGGCAGTGTCAGGTTTGCAGGGACCGCCTGCTAATCTAGAAAGTCTACAGATTTAAGCAGAGCATAGAATAGAAGTAAGCAAAGTGATTAAGAATTACTCTGGGTGGGTTATTTCAAGGTAGATTGTAAAAAACTCTATGGCATCACTTTCTTTGGTGGTGGGGGGGTGGGGTGGGTAATGGAAGTTTCCTGCAAGCTAGAATTAATCTAAAGCATTTTCTTTGGCTTAATGAACAACTTTCGGTCACTCTGCTTCCTGATCTATTATATAACCAAAATCATTAAAAATCACTGCTGCCATGAATAAACAGACAGGAATCGCTGTCTGAAGTCTAGAGAGTCAACTGACAATAGCTCAGACAATTGCTGAAGGTACTGACTAAGGAAGAACAGCTCATCTAGTGCTGTCAACATCATGAGACAAAGATGAAGAAAATTGGACGCCAGTGGTGCTAACAGTGGTTCAAACAAAAGTAAGATTTCTGGGAAGGATGTTAGAAATCTCCCTTCAGAACATTCATTCTCGATAGCTCAGAAGAAACAACCACTCACAATGTTAGCAAAGCCGAATTCAAATTGTCCCATAGAGAACCTGGCTTACAGATGGAGGTTTAAGATTGATGGTAGCTACAATTTGTTGAGTTTTTCTGGGTGTTGGTCATCTTAAGAACTTTATATACACGTCCTGTACAATTTCAAAATGAATGCAAAAGCATGTGGGAAAGAAGGAGAAAAAGGAGAAAAACGAGGTACAGGAGGTTAAGTAATGGCCCCAAAGTATACAGCCTGGGAGTATGTGAAATAGAGGTAAATCTATGTACCCTGGCTACAGAGTCCACACCCTGTGAGCCTACTGCTGAATTATTATCATCCTTAGTGACTCAGAGCATCTGCCTCCTTGTTATTGTTATTGACTGTGTCTCTGTGAGATTGACATATAATGAAACCCCCCCCGGCAATATTATTAAATGGTGGTGCCTTGCAGAAGTAATTAGATCAAGGTTTTACACCCATGAATGAGATTTACACCTCTGTAATAAAGTCTGCAGTGTGTTTGTTTGTTCCATCTCATGTTGGGTGTGGTAAGAAAGAATTTATTATGAAGCTGAGTCTAACAGTGATCTTATATGCCCTAATCTCCAAGAGTGTGAGAAGTAATTGTGAGTTATCCAACCTATGGGAACTAAAACAGCAGCCCAAGCAGATGTTTTTTTTAAGTAATCCTTTCTGTATATTATCATGCATATTACCTATAGATTAAGCCTCATAAGCACAAATTCTTGTTTCTGTTTAAGGAGGAAAAGTAAATTTTAGATTTTCTGTTTAAAAGGTGAACGCCCTGGCACAGAACATAAACTTTCTAAGGCTCTTGTTAAGATAAGATAATATCTATTTCTCAGAACTGTCATAAGAATAAGGAAACAGTACATGTCAGTCAGAGTGCTTTGAAAACTGTAGAGCATAAGGCAAATTTTCATTTTCATTTTTCTTCCAGATTCTCTATATCTCCTCTCCACATCAGATTATGTCTTTCTTGATGTCCAAGACTTTTGATAAATGTGCTTTTATGATTTTATTGCTAGGATGAGTTTGTATGTGACTCTGATTTCTTCTAAAATAGGAAAGTAACAGTGGGGCTAGATTTTTACTGGTCCATATGCCTTTCCTCTGCTCGCCTCTGGGGCATTTATGATCTGATCATATAACTTTGACTGTTGTAAAACTGGGGGTCTAAAAAGAGCATGGTGAAGTCAAAATAAGCATTGATGGGAGTCGTAGAAGCAGTCAGCTTGCACTGTGTGTGGAAAGCAGATCCAGGGTCAGTAGTGAATAATGAGAGGCACAAAGTACAGTCAACAAAGCAAGGAACAGTAAAACCCCAAACCTTCAGAAACGGAGGAAAGAAACCAGCCAGAGCGGCTTGTTTAATTAAACATTTCTGATGCATAATTTAAACTCAAACTGAGATCTTAATAAAATAATAAAAAAAAGATTCTTTGAAATAGAAACAAAAAGATAATTATAAGGTAGCTCAGGAAAATGAATGAAAATTAGCTGAATTATGGAACCCCAGGAATGAAGCCAACAATTCCATAATGATATTAAATCTGGCAATATTGAGAGCAATGGCAACCTGGTAGTGAGACCAGGCTGAGCTCTCTAGGGCAACTTTGTCAAAGAAGTCAACCCAGTTTAGAGTATGAGCAGCCTTTCATGTATTCAGTCCACTTCTGGTGTGTGATCCTGATAAAACTGCCCTTTTACATGTATAGAATAATTTTACTAGGATATTCATTTGTTCTGTAAAAAATATTATGCTTTCATTTTTAAGAGGATCTTTTGTTTTGTTTTTGTTTTTTAAATGGACCCATAATAACTGTGTAGTTTTTCTGGGTATAAATGTGATTCTTTTCATTGAAAAAATGTTTGAAATGTCCAGCAAAACATAAAGAAATTTTTAAAAATCACCCAAAGGACACCTACCAAAATGTTCAGAGTTGACTAGGTCTGAGTGTAACTATTGAGAGTGATTTGTACTTGTTGCTGTTAGTTTTGAGAATCAGAAAAGAAGCTGATCACTACAAATATCCCATCTGGTCTTCCAGTGGCTTTTCAAAAGCTTCTTTCTCTGAAAAATGTAATTTGAGCAACTCAGTTCTAATTAAGACCTTTTCCCCTCCAATTATAACTAAATAAAAATTTCAAGAAGTCAATACTAAGTCACACACACATACACACACACATACACACACATACACGTACACACACATACACACACACACATACACACACATACACACACATACACACACATACACACACACATACACACACGTACACACATGTACACACACACATACACACACACACACACACACACACACACACACACACACACCTTGACAAGTGCTCCTTGTGACCCAAATTATACAATGACAAAGTATAAGAGAATGGAAGATGCAAGGCTTTGATGGGGACAAAAGCACACAATGCTCCTTCCCAAGGGAGCTTAGGCTCTGGCCTCTGGCCTTAACTATTTGCTCTCTCTAAGTCAGTTTCTTCTGTAAACTGAGGTTTATAATAGTGACAATCTCCTCAGATTACAGCAAGAATAAAATGAGTCTCTGCAGTTCCCTTCTCAGAAAAGCATGAGCAGTTAAGAGGCATTAGCCACTAATAGCATTCCTGCTGTATCATATTTGTATACACTTTTTGGGAAATCTTATTTTATAGTTTCTTAGTGGACTTTTAATTCTTACTTTATTATAGGCTCTTTGAAGTGAAGTCACAGCTCATGCTTATTTATGGCTTTTATAGCACACTGCAAAGAGTAAGTCCTTGCTAAAATATTAATTGAATTCACCAGTAAATTCACAAATGGTATAGAAAAGCCTTAAGCTCAGATGTTTTACAGTGAAAACTGAAATTTAGATATTGAAACATGTGCCCTTGTAGTAGACTGTAGACTGAAGGTGCTGTCCAAAATAGCAATAATAAACCACAGAGATTATAGGGCAGAGGGGGAAGGGGCTGTCATGCTGGCAGTGTTCTGAAAGCAGGACAAATGCTGGCCACAACTACAACCCTTTTAGTAATGGATCAGCTTTCTGTTTATTTATTATTTCCTTTTGTAAGTCGGTGTTTATTTTACCTAATTATGCTTTATGACATGGATTAAGTACTTGAACTTTGTTCTAAACAAGTATCTTGCTTTTGTATATAAACAATACTGCTTTGTTATTTCCCAGGGATTTCCCTGGGTCCAGTCCAAAAGCCACTAAGGCCCTAAAAGGGAGAATACTTCTTTTACGTATTTTCTCTATGAATTAGCCACACAGGGAACTATGCATTCAGGGAGCCAGAGGAGTCTTGACACAAAAACTGAGACCCACAATCATGTACTGCTTACTAACTTAAGTGTTAACAAACAGTACCCTGAATTAATCTACACATGAATTCTTCAACTTGCCACTGAATGATTCATGGTTATTTAATTTCGTTCCCTATCAAAACATTTACAGGCATAATCTTTTAAATATTATAAGTATATCATTGGGCTTATTTAAAGCTCCTCCATTCTGCTCAGTACATTCACTGATTCACAAAAGTTGATGTATTCTTATCCAACTTGCGATTAGACAATATGTGTAAATAAAAATGTCATCTGATATGACCAAATGGCTCCCTTATTATGCTTAGTATTCGGGACGCAGAAATGTCCAAACAAGTTGGGTGAAATTTACTTTCAGAAGAACCAAGACTGGGAGAAGTTTTGCTTTTCAACTCTTAACTCTTGAACGGTAAAATCTGAGCCACAATGTTTTCTTTCTAGACACCAGGGTAACAATGTGCTCACATTTTAACATAGATGTTTTTATAAACTGATAGCATTTGAAGATAGCTGAGAGAAGCATACTTACCAGGATCTAAACTGTCCTTGTAAAGCCTGAAACCAAATAGAAGTAGAACCAGGAGATTATAAAACTCCCCTTCTGTTCCACACGGACAGATTGTCAAAGGTAAGGCCAGTGCCAACAGTTACATTCCTATCCAGCCTCAGTGAGGAAATCCCCTCATCCCATAAGATATTTCTGGAAGTGATGTCATGATAAAGAATAAAGTTCCATCATAAAATGCAAATTTTCACACAAAGGAAAGCAAGGGCTCTGATTGCATATTGAATCAAATGGTACACAATCCAAGTCAATTTGAATGAGGCAGTATCCAGGGAGCCAGATCTGCTGATTGGCTTTCAGGAACATGGGCATTGGAAGCATCCTTAATCTAAAGCACTGAGTAGGACCTTATTCATTTCTTTGAATTCCATACCAGTCTTTTCTCATGAATTCTTATGGAAAAAAAAACAAGACAAAACCTGCAATTTGGGGGTTCTCCTTCCCTGGAAGAACAGTTTTACACTCATTTTAAGTCTTATAAGTTTCACATGTCTTTTTTCTTTCTGTCTCCTTTATTTTTTTTAACAGCAAAAACTGGTCAAACAAACCAACAAAAATGCATTTTCTTCCTGAAAATATGAACAAATGTCAAAAAAAAAACCAAGCACTTAAGTTACAAGAGCCCCCAGGCAAATGTAACTTCATGCTGGGTTTATACTGCTATCATAAACACCGCACCACAGGAGATCACTAACAGTACCCCTGACCAAGCCAGTCATGTCTTTCTGGAATTTAAGGCATAATTGCCTTAATGAACCCATACAGCATTGGGAAAGTATCCAGTGCATAACCATGCACTCGAGTAAATTGTCTCCCATTCTAATGGCTTTGCGTGTTGAATCACAGAGAATTATGCATCGTTTTGTCATTTTAAGGGGCAGTGTGCATCAGGTAAATGATAGATTCTAGTAACTGAGCAGCTATCTAGACAACCACGTAAAGATTGTTTTCCATATCTTTCTTAGGCTGTCAAATGAGTTGGGCAGAACAGTCTCAGTAACACTAGCTTGAGAATCAAGGATGCTATTTTATGTGCTCAGATTTAGAGGTGGAACTGGACAACAGAAAGGAGGAAAGATGGTACAGAATCCTGTCCACATATAGACTCCAACAGGGGGAACGTGCTTCCTAAAATCAACCTTCTAATATGTTGGCACTGTTGACTTTTGTAAATCCCTGGCTATTAAGCCTCCCTCTCTTGCTTTCTCTGCAACACTATTCCTGTAACCCAATATTTTCCTAGGGCAGGAAGCCCTTTAAATATCCCTTTCTCAGTTTCACCTTAGAATCCTGTACTCTAAGGGATAGAAAGAGAATAATTAAACAGTCATAAATCATCATGAATCTGCCAAATAAACACTATCCGAATTCCTACGGGCAAAACTCAGTCTCTTCTTTATCATTAGGAGTTTGTGTTGTTATTTTTCTCTTGTTACACATTTGTAATACCAATTTAGAGATGCACTTCTTCAAAGTTCTCCTATGAGTAGGACTCATGTAACCAAAATTTGTATAAATACAACAGCAATTAAATAATGTGCTTTTTTTTTTTTTTTTGACTTGCACATTAGTCCTTCGTAGATCTTGGGTGATTTCTTCCCTCTACCCAGTACTATTTTAGCTCTGGTAATTCATTTGAACAAAGGGTATTTCATAATGAAAAAAAATCAAATTATTTTAGTGAGTAATGTACCTAACTTTATACTCAGGGACCAAACAGCCCTATTGATGTGAGGTCAAGTTGCAATTCCTCTATTTTAATTCCTTTGTGTTGATAGATGATATCAGCATTCAAATTGAAAGGTACCTGTCTTAGTATACCCTCCACTACCATGACAGATTGGCTGAAACTGGATCACAAGCAGTAAATAAATACATTATATCATACTTCTGGGTCCTGGAAAGGTACATCCAGTTTCTAGGGCATCAATCTCCTTATATACCACTTCCTTGAGTTACGTTGTCATGAAAGAGTCCAACATTGGATTTTTTGAGCGATATGTTCAAACTATAGCAGACCCTGAATGAAAGAAATTTTCAACACAGCATCAACACGTTATGTATGTATTTAGGAATCCATATGTTTCTTAACCACTCAAACTGCATCAATAAGATTCCATCTTCATATCCCATTAGAGAGTCTCTGGATTTTTGCTCCTTGGAGGACAGCTATATTTCTCTACATAAATTAGGAACATCTCACTTGGTACCCTAATTACAACTACATGGCTTTCTTATTGTAAAACTTGTGTTATTCAAGGGTTTATGCACAAAAATGGAAAGAAATACTATTTTCATTCTGCTAGCTTCTTTCCTGGAAATATCCTGTTCTCAAGTTTGTGCTTCGTGCATAATAACTGTCTAGGTACAGCTGCAGGATTGGGAATCCCAAGAAATGCTTGCCACCCACTTCATTTCCCATGCACTTCATTTTTATAACACTCACTTATTGTTGCAGAGAAGTTATTTCATTCTACATTTGACACCAATACCATTCATAACAATATTTAAGATACACAGCAAAATATAATCTGAATTTAAAATAAAACAGTTACCAAAAATGTAACAAAACAAACATATTACCGTGAAAGATAAAGACTAAAAGGCAGAAAACAATATCAGAATATAGTGGTGATTACATAGATTTTTCTTTTAATTTTTCTGTATCGCATGAAATTTTTAAGTTATACGTTTGGGTAGATTTGTGAAATCATTACAAGCAGAAGGGAAAATAAAATGAAAGTCCCAAATTATCATTATTTCTTTTCTTTTTTTTCCTTTTATTTTTTATTTCTTCAAGTTACATCTCAATCGCAGTCCCCTCTCTATTCCCCCCTCCGGTCCCACACTCCCACCCTCAACCCCCCATCCTCTTCCCTTTTGTTTAAAGTTTAAGGTATATCTTATTTCCCCCTACAGTTTCTCCTTTCAGTCCAACAAATGGCTCTTTGTCTTATAATAATAAATGCAATACAAAATAACAGAGGTAATTAGGCCACAGTTATGAGGGTTATATGGCTTAACGTACATTCCCAATGTCCAGTCCATATGTATTTGGCACCTGACTATAACACTCTACTATCTAAACATCTCCATGAGTTTAAAGTTCTATATCTAACTCAATATTCACACTAACTTGCAACACAATTTTATTTTTTTTTTACTTTATTTTTTATTTCTTCAAGTTACATCTCAATTGAAATCCCCTCCCTACCCTGCCTCCAGTCCCACCCTCCCACCCTCTTCCACCTCAACCCACCCATCCCCTTCCTTTTTTTTAAGTTTAAGATATATCTTTTCCCCCCAACAGCTCCCCCTTTCAGTCCAACAAATGGCTCTTGCTCTTATAATAATAAATACAATACAAAACAACAGAGGTAATTAGGCCAAAATTATGAGAGTTATATGGCTTGGCATACAATCCCAATGTCCAGTCTATATGTATTTGGCACCTGACTCCAACATTCTACTGTCGACCTATCTCCATGCGTTTAAAGTTCTATATCCAACTCAACTTTCATCACAATTTAAAAAGCATCTTCTTAGAACACCCTCTTGATTCCCAAACAACTCAAAATTTAACTATGAGACTCTAGCTATCTATTCTTCAACCACCTCAGAGACCTGAGAGGGACAAATATATCTGATTATATAGGAAGTGCAGGGCTGCAGCTTCCCAAACTAAGAAATGACATACCAGTGGCTGCCTGGACAGCTCCCATTTTCTCTCCATACATTACAGCATCAATCTTCAGTCATTTGGCCCCATTTCTCTGACAGACATTGATTGTAGAGCAGGGGATATGAAGGACTCGCCTACCCTGTCTTGGCAGAGCTAGGCTGTCGACTTACCTGCTTCCAAGTTTTGTCCTTTTTGGACAGCAGTCTGTCTACAGTTGAAGCAAGGGGTTTTTCCTACCCTGTCTTGGCAGAGTTAGGCTGTCGACTTCCCCGCTACCAAGTTTTGTCCTTTTTGGACAGCAGTCTGTCTGCAGTTGGTGCAAGGGGTTTTTTCATGCCAAGAGAAAGGCTTGCCACCAATTCAACCATCTTACAGTGGAGGTTCTTCGATGCTTATCCTCTACTTGGAGTAGAATAGGGTTGCCGTCAGGCGCTGATATGTCTCGATATAAAAAAAAAAATCTTGATTTAAGATAACATCTTTGAATGCCATATTCTGCAGATCTCAAGGGGTTTTTGAAGATGCCCTATCCATCTCTTGTATTTAGATAAGCAAATGTTGCTTGTCTCTTAGTAACTTGATTACTGGGTAGTTTAGAGAATATCTGTGATAGACTGTCATAGTAGCCAACAAAGAGACATGTTTGCATGACTAGGAGTTTGTTTTAACTATCCTAGACCGTTTTAGACGGTTGGTATCAAGAGGTCAGAGCTTCACATTTTATTTTTAAGTATCTCTAGGTATGATACCATTGGGAAGTATTACCTTTAAATTTGTAACAATATACAAAGATCTATTCAATTGTGGTTAAATATACTCTTAATTATGTATCAATATACCAAGATCAATGCCTATGTAGCCCAATATAATCTTAATATTACGTCCATATGCAAGGGTCAATACCATTGTGGCCAACTATAATCTTAATTTTGTATCAATATACAAAGATCAATACCGATGTAATCCAATACAATCTTATTTTTGCACAATAAACAATGGTCAATATCACTTTAGCCAAATAAACTACTAATTTTGTATCAATATACAAAGGTATAAGGGCATATTCAATAATCTGCCCCTTCTTCTTGGACCTTCCTGTGCTATGTCTATATCTCATTTTTCTCAAGCCCATGCACTCCTACATAGGAGAGGAAGAAGGATACAGAAAAGGAAAAGTAGGAATTCCCTGGGGCTAACCTCCAAAACCCATTAAGACAGGACCATTTATCAGCTTGTAGTCTCTTCCCCTACATAACAGAGTTTTCAGTTATCCTTCAAATAACCAAAAAGATGGGCGGAGAAACACCCTCCCCACCCTCTGGGCATGGGACGTCGCTCTCTTAAAGTGACTTCCTGCTGATTTGGGTCGTAGTAGACCTGTTTGGGGCCCCAACCCAAATGGGAAAAATGATTAAAAATTGCAACACAATTTTAAAAGCATCTTCTTAGATCTACAACACTTTCTTGACTCCTAAAAAACTCAAAATTAAATTATGAGACTCTAGCTATCTGTTCTTCAACCACCTCAGAGACCTGAGAGGGATAAATATATCTGATTTTATAGGAAGTACAGGGCCTGCAGCTTCCCAAACTAAGAAATGACATACCAGTGGCTGCCTGGACAGTTCCCATTTTCTCTCCATACATTACAGCATCGATCTTCAGTCATTTGGCCCCATTTCTCTGACAGACATTGATTGTAGAGAAGGGGTTATGAAGGACTTACCTACCCTGTCTTGGCAGAGCTAGGCTGTCGACTTACCTGCTTCCAGGTTTTATCCTTTTTGGACAGCATTCTGTCTACAGTTGGAGCAAGGGGCTTTTCCTACCAAGAGATAGGCCTGCGACTAATTCAATCATCTCCCACTGGAGATTCTTCGATGCTCATCTTCTACTTGGGGTAGAATACCGGGTGCTCTCAGGAGTTGATATGTCTTGATATAAAAAAAATCTAAAGTTACGAAAACACCTTTGAATGCCATATTCTGCAGATATCTTGAGGTTTTTGAAGAGGCCCTATCTATCTCTTATATTACGGTAAGCAGAAGTTGCTTGTCTCTTAGCAGGTTTATTGATGATTAGCTTAGCAAGTAACTATAATAGGCTGTCATAGTACCTAACAGAATGACCGGCTTGCGTAACCATTAGTTTGCATTTCTTAATTGTCCTAAACAGTTTATGGCAATTAGTAGTAAAAGGCCTAAACATCACATTTCATTTTTTTTCATTACCTCCTAACCCTTCCATCCCATTTCTCTGGGGTGGGGTGTCCTTATATAACAGTCCCTCATCTCAGTTGAGAGGTCGTATGAGGGCCAAGAGCCTCCTCATTTATTGGGGGTCTATGAAGCAGTACCATCAGTGAAAAGTGCCTCATTGCCCGGAAGAGAGAACTACTAAACAAACAAACAAATAAGCAGACAAATAGGTAAAAAAGACTAAAAAATAGAAAAAATATAAAAATATATAAAAATAAATAAAAAATAAAAAGTCTATGACCAAGTTCCCTTTAGTGTGTTAGTGGTAGTATCGATACCTCCTACTATATAGCTAAAATCCTACTATAAGTGAATAGATGCCATATGCATCCTTCTGAGTCTGAGTTAGCTCACTCAGGATGAGCTTTTCTAGTTCCATCCATTTGGATGCAAATTGGATAATTTCATAGTTCCTGATAGCTGAAAAGTATTCCATTGAGTAGATGTACCACAGTTTTTTAACCCATTCTTCGGTTGAGTGACATCTGGGTTGTTTCCAGTTTCTAGCTATTACAAATAAGGCTGCTATAAACATAAATGAGGAAACTTCCTTGTGATTCGGTGAGGAGACATTTGGGTGTATACCCAGAAGTGGTATGGCTGGGTCCTGAGGCAAAGCTATTCCGAATTTTCTAAGATATCGCCAGACTGACCTCCATAGTGGTTACACACGCCTGCACTCCCACCAGCAATGGAGTAGGGTACTCCTTTCTCCACACCCTCGCCAGCATGTGCTGTCATTTGATCTTAGCCATTCTGACAGGTGTGAGATGGAATCTCAGAGTTGTCTTGAGTTGCATTTCTCTGATGATTAAGGATGTTGAGCATTTCTTCAAGTGTCTCTCAGCCATTAGGAATTCCTCCTTTATGAATTCTCTATTTAGCTCTGTCCCCCATTTTTTGATTGGATTATTTGGTTTCATGGCATTTAATTTCTTGAGTTCTTTGTAGATTTTGGATATTAGCCCTCTGTCAGATGTGGAGTTGGTGAAGATTTTCTCCCAGTCTGTAGGCTGCCATTTTGTTCGAATGACAGTGTCTTTTGCCTTACAGAAGCTTTTCAGTTTCATGAGGTCCCATTTATTGATTGTTGATCTCAGGTCCTGAGCTGTTGGTGTTCCGTTCAGGAAGTTGTCACCTGTGTCAATGAGTTCGAGGGTTTCTCCCACTTTTTCTTCTAGTAGATTTAGTGTGACCGGCCTTAGGTTAAGGTCTTTGATCCACTTGGATTTAAGTTTTATAGAAGGTGATAAGTATGGGTTTAATTTCATTCTTTTGCAAGTGGACATCCAGTTGGACCAGCACCATTTGTTGAAGATGCTGTCCTTCTTCCATAGTGCCGTTTTGGCTTGTTGGTGAAAAATTAGGTGGCCATAAGTGTGTGGGTTTATTTCTGGACCGTCAATTTGATTCCATTGATCTACTGGTCTGTTTCTATACCAATACCATGCTGTTTTTACAAGTATTGCTCTGTAGTACAGCTTGAAATCTGGGATGGTGATTCCTCCAGATGTTTTTTTATTGTACAGGATTGATTAAACTATTCTGGGCTTTTTGCTGTTCCATATGAAATTGAGAATAGCTCTTTCCAAGTCTATAAAAATTGTGTTGGTATTTTGATAGGAATTGCATTGAATCTATATATTGCTTTTGGTAGGATGGCCATTTTTATTATGTTGATCCTACCTATCCATGAGCATGGGAGATCCTTCCATCTTCTAAAGGCCTCTTCCATTTCTTTCCTCAAAGGCTTGAAGTTCTTGTTGTACACGTCCTTTACTTGCTTGGTTAGAGTTACCCCCAGGAATTTTATGTTGTTTGCGGCTATTGTGAAGGGGGTTGTTTCCCCTATTTCTTTCTCAGTCCATTTGCTTGTTGTATAAAGAAGGGCTTCTGATTTTTTTGAATTAATTTTGTATCCAGCCACTTTGCTGAAGGTGTTTATCAGCTGTATGAGTTCTCTGGTGGAGTTTTTGGGGTCGCTTATGTATACTATCATATCATCTGCAAATAGGGATAATTTGACTTCTTCGTTTCCAATGTTTATCCCCTTGATCTCCTTTAGTTGTCTTATTGCTGTAGCAAGAACTTCAAGTATTATATTGAAGAGATATGGTGAAAGTGGATATCCTTGTCTTGTACCTGAGTTTAGAGGAAATGCTTCAAGTTTCTCTCAATTTAATTTGATGTTGGTCACTGGCCTGCTGTGTATTGCCTATATTATTTCTAGGTACGGTCCTTGTATGCCCGTTCTCTCCAGAACTTTTAGCATGAAGGTGTGTTGGATTTTTTCAAATGCTTTTTCTGCATCTAGCGAGATTATCATGTGGTTTTTTTCTTTCATCTTGTTTATATGGTGAAAGACATTGATAGACATTCATATGTTGAACCAACCCTGCATTCCTGGGATGAAGCCTACTTGATCATGGTGTATGATACTTTTGATGTGTTCTTGAATTCGGTTTGCTAGTATTTTATGAAGTAATTTTGCATCTCTATTCATGAGGGAGATTGGTGTAATGTTCTCTTTCTTTGTTGGGTCTTTGTGTGGTTTAGGAATCAGGGTGACTGTGGCCTCATAGAATGAGTTTGGCAAAGTTCTTTCAGATTCTATTTTGTGAAAGAGTTTGAAAAGTATTGGTGTTAGCTCCTCTTTGAAGGTCTGGTAGTATTCCATGCTAAAGCCATCTGGCCCTGGGCTTTTTTTGGTTGGGAGATTTTTAATGACTGTTTGTTTCCTTAGGGGTTATAGGGCCGTTTAATCTGTTTATCTGATCTTGATTTAGCTTCGGTAGGTGACTCTATCAAGAAAATTGTCCATTTCACTTAAGTTTTCAAATTTGGTGGAGTATAGATTTTTAAAGTAGGATCCAAATATTCTCTGGATTTCCTCGATGTCTGTTGTTATTTCTCCTCTTTCATTTCTGATTTTGTTGATTTGTGTTTTCTCCCTCTGTCTTTTAGTTAATTTGGCTAAGGGTCTGTCTATTTTGTTGATTTTCTCGAAGAACCAACTCTTGGTTTCATTGATTCTTTGTATAGTTCTTTTTGTTTCTAAGTTGTTGATTTCAGCCCTAAGTTTGATGATCTCCTGCCTTCTGCTCCTCTTGGGAGTGTTTGCTTCTTTTTTTTCCAATTCACGAAGGTTAGCTGTTAATTCGCTAATATGACCTGTCCCAATTTTCTTTTTGAAGGCACTTAGTGCTATGAACTTTCCTCGTAGCACAGCTTTCATTGTGTCCCAAAGGTTTGGGTATGTTGTGTCTTCATTTTCGTTGGATTTTAAGAAGTCTTTGATTTCCTTCTTTATTTCTTCCCTGACCCAGTGGTCCTCTAGTAAAGAGTTGTTCAATTTCCATGTGAGTGTAGACTTTCTGTTGATTCTTTTGCTATTGAAGTCCAGCTTTATTCCATGGTGGTCTGATAAGATACAAGGGGTTATTTCAATTTTTTTGTATCTGTTGAGGCTATCTTTGTGTCCAACTATATGGTCGATTTTGGAGAAGGTTCCGTGAGGTGCTGAAAAGAAGGTGTATTCTTTTGTGTTTGGGTGAAACATTCTGTAGATATCTGTTAGGTCCATTTGGTTCATGATCTCTGTTAGACTCATTATTTCTCTGTTTGGCTTCTGTCTTGATGATCTGTCCATAGTAGTGAGTGGGGTGTTGAAGTCTCCCACTATTATAGTGCTTGGATCGATGTGCGATTTAAGTAGTAGAAGCGTTTCTTCTATAAATGTAGGTGCCTTTGTATTTGGGGCATAGATGTTCAATATTGAGATGTCCTCTTGGTGGATATTTCCTTTAATGAGTATATAATGCCCTTCTCTGTCTTTTTTTCATTAACTTTAATTGGAAGTCTATTTTGTTTGGTATTAGGGTGGCTACTCCAGCTTGTTTCCTGGGTCCATTTTCTTGGAAAACCTTTTCCCAGTCCTTTACTCTGAGATAGTGTTTATCTTCAATAGTGAGATGTGTTTCTTGTATACAGCAAAAAGATGGGTCTTGTTTACGGATCCAGTCTGTAAGTCTGTGTCTTTTTATTGGCGAGTTTATTCCATTGATGTTGATGGAAATTAGTGACCAGGGGTTGCTATTTCTCATTATTTTGGTATAGCTGGTTCTCTTGTGTTTCTTTCTGTTTAGTTGCTGTGGAGGTTTCTATTTCCTCTGTTTTCTTGGGTGTAGTTATCTTCTCTGTGTTGGAATTTTCCTTCTAGGATCTTCTGTAGGGCTGGGTTTATGAGGAAATATTGTTTGAATTTTATTTTGTCATGGAATATCTTGTTTTCTCCATCTATGTTGGTAGATAATTTTGCTGGGCATAGTAGTCTGGCTGGGCACCTATGTTCTCTCAGGGCTTATAGGACATCTGTCCAGGCCCTTCTAGCTTTTAAAGTTTCTGAGGAGAAGTCAGGTGTGATTCTGATGGGTCTGCCATTGTATGTGACGTGGCCTTTTTCTCTTACAGCTTTTAATATCCTTTCTTTGTTCTCTACATTTGGAGTTTCTATTATTATGTGGCAAGAGGAGTTTCTTTTCTGATCTAATCTGTTCAGTGTTCTGTAAGCCTCTTGGATTTTTACTGGCATCTCTTTCTTTAGGTTTGGGAAGTTTTCTTCTATGATTTTGTTGAAGATATTTCCTGGACCATGGAGTCAGGAGTCTTCTCTTTCCTCTATGCCTATAATTCTTAGGTTCCGTCTTTTCATTGAGTCCTTGATTTCTTGGATGTTGTGGGTGAGAGATTTTTTAGCCTTCTCATTTTCTTTGGATGTTGTACTGATTTCTTCCACTGAATCTTCCATGCCTGAGATCCTGTCTTCTATCTCTTGCATCTTATTTTTCATACTCATATCCGTAGTTCCTGTTCTCTTCCCTTGATTCTCCATTTCCTCTTTTAACTCTGCCTGTGTTTTTTTTTTTTATTGTTTCCATTTCTATTTTCATGTCTTGAATGGTATTGTTCGTTTTGTACACTTCCTTCTCCAGTTTGCTTGTTTTTGCCTGTAAATCTTTCATTGCTCTGTTCTTTTCCTGTTCAAGCTGAGTCACCTTGGCTTGGAGCTCTTTAATGGTGTTATTCGTTGTTGTTTTGACTTGTAAAATTGTGGCTTCTTTGAATTCCTTCATAGATTTAAGTTCTTCTTGAAGGGACTCTATCACTTTCCATAATGTAGAATTGTCATTGTTTTCATGTGTTTCATTTGTGGTGAGGTGGTTCGGGCTGGATGTAATAGCGTTGATTTCTTTTGTTGGAAACATTTCGCTCTGTTTGTTTTGTTTTGTTTTGTTTTTTTTGTTTTTTTGTCTGGGGCCTCTGGCTATGTGGAATTTTTTGTTGTCTTCTGGACTTGGGTCCAAAGGGGGTGCTTTGGTGTAGGATTCGAGTTGCCTTACTCTACCCCTAAAAGGTGAGTCATTCAGCCCTGCCTCTTATGTGGAGACCTAACTAATCCAGGCGGTGGAGCTGTGTACAAGTAAGCTCTGGTTCCCTGCCTGAAGGGCCAGTACTAGTACAAAAGTCTGATACATGACAGTTTCAAATATCTCGCAGTTTGCCCCAGGTTGGTTCCTGTAGTGGGTAAATCTGCCTTTCACCTCCAATAGCCTTGCCACTCCCATGGCTTGGAAACTGGCCAGTGAACTCACAGCCGCGGGTTGTGATCTGCAGTCTGAAGGCACTTTGCAGCCAAGCAAAGTCACTTCCAAGGGTCGCAACCTTTCGCCAGATAGTTGGATAGTCTGTGCGAGACCTGGGGGTGCTCAGCAGGGTGGGGATTATCTCTGCATGGGGTCTGAATCTGCCCGCTGGGTTTTAGATTGGAACTTACCGGGAGTCTCTCTCCTGTTGGGGGATGGGGCCTCCTGATTCCCAGGTCCAGCAGTTTCCTTGCGTGTCCGAGAGTGGGAATGAATGTCCTTCCTAGGGACTCTCAGTGGTCCCTGGGTAGCAGGGTGAGATTTAGAAGGGGTCGTGTCATTAGTACAGCGTCCTGCAATACTCGCCGCCTTGTGACTGTTAACCCTGAAATCAAAATACATCTGCTCAGGCCACCGCCATCTTGGATCCCCTCATTATTTCTTTTCTTAAATCTCAAAAACTACAAAGTTCCCACATTACCCAATCTTATTTAACTTCTTCCATTAATGACCATTTTGGGTCTCACCATTATAGAAATAACTTATGACATGTTATGCTTATTAATTTTTACATGAAGAATCTGGTTCTTAGCTAAATATTTAGTGTTGTGGGGCCTAGAACACCTTCAACACTTTCTAAAGTTGACCAAATTTTTGATTGTATAGATGTCAATCCTGAGAATATATGTCACTTTGTGTAAATTCATAGTGAAAAACAGCAGAGATATTGTCAGAGACATTTCAGAAATTGCTGGAAATCCTTGCTTGATCTCAAACAAAATTCATTTAACAAATTTTAATGACATACAAGTCAGCAATGCAAACCACTATTTTAGCATTAAACAATGCAACCCAATAAATGATATAATAATTTGATACTTATCTGCTGAGAAATGACATCAAGAGAACATCAAGTTTGGAGGGTTTTTTTGTAATGAAACCATTAAACATTTTATAAAATTAAAAAAAAATGTATGGATAGTAAAATCTCTACAATTCATACAAAGTCTTCTCTCTCTTTTTTAAACATTTATTTATTTATTCATTCATTTATTTATTCATGTAACATCTCAATCACAGCCCCCTCCCTCGTCTCCTCCTGGTCTCATCCTCCCACCCTCTTCCCCCTCTCCTGCCTCTCCTTCTCATCAGGTGAGGGGGTCCCTACACATATCAAGCCCCCTCAGTTCATTAGTCATGTGAAGACTAAGAGCTTCCTTTTGCACTGGGGCTGACATGGTAGCCCAGCTAGGGTAAGGTGTTTAAAGTGTTCCACTAACAGACGATAAAGTCCATGACAAACACCGCCCCTCCCCCCACACTTGAAAGCCAAGTTGCTTATTATCTATATATGTATGGGGGGGGGCTATGTCTGGTCTATATGTGGTTTTTGTTTTTCTTTCTTTCTTTCTTTCTTTCTTTCTTTCTTTCTTTCTTTCTTTCTTTCTTTCTTT
>CAJQZJ010032618.1:230231-268599 GCA_907164525.1 Lophiomys imhausi | reverse complement strand
TTTCTTTCTTTCTTTCTTTCTTTCTTTCTTTCTTTCTTTCTTTCTTTTTTTGGTTGTGTTTCAGTATCTATAAGCCTGAAGGAGTCTAGATTGATTGGTTCAAAGTCATCTCTTACCTGACCTGACAGGGTTCACATGGTACTGCGGAGAATGTGGGAATGCCAAGGGTCACGTATTTGGAACCAAGGCCACAGCGACATCACATGATATGATGGGTGAGTGATAACACACACCTCCGACTCATTTTGCATTAGGTTTTGAATTAATTTTTGGTAGCTTCACATTGAGGAAACGCTTCCCATTGCCAAATCTTTCATGCCTTCAATGTTGGGTGGTGCTGGCTCAAAACCTTTATTTTGAATGTTAAAAAAAACAGCACATGACCACCCTTTTGCTTAGAAGACATCCCCTACCCCAGTCTTCTCCCTCCCTGAGCACCATCTCCCCATACTTGGAAGACAGCAGTCGAACCTTGTTCTCTTGCTCCTCCTGACAAACGCTTATCCTGCAAAATGATTCACTTCTGTCTTCAAAATGCCCTAGTCTTACATAAAAGGAAGTGTTATCAGACAAGACATGGAAAGGCAGAGAAATGACAACAGTGACTGGGTTTGTGACATGAAAATCTGGAAGCTTTTCATACATTCAGCCCTGTCATGCTGAGGATATGAATTCTCTCTGATGCAGATTAGCACAGAGATAAAATCCTCAGGGACGGATCAGATGCGGGCTCTATACTCCGTCTTTGTAAATCTGAGTGACTCATTAGCTCCTTTCAGTTGAGAGATGTCTGTCACTTTGCAAATATTTATAAATACCACTTGTTTTTACTAAAGTAAAGTGACTTGCAATGCCTCATTTTAACCATGGCAGAAATTTTTCGTTTTCGTCATGGACACTATCTAGCCAGTAAAATGAAAAGCAATTTTGGACTAAAGCATACAACTGGCAGCATTGCCCTATGTTCTAGCTTTGGGTCTAGCCATACCTGGAAATTAGAAAGTTTCATTGGTAAACATGGGCTTCTATATTATAAAAGTTCCATGGAAAATTCCATCATACCTGCATCTTAAAAAGATAATTGACACAGAAGGTACCAGAAGTTTGAGCTGGAGGTATTCTCCAAGAGCCTGAGGTAAAGAAATAGAATCTAGAATTTTCTGACCTGAGTAATCATGTGTTCTGTAGAAAATGCAGTAATTACTTCTTTTCTTATTGTAATGACTGAAATAATTTTGGAAACATCATTGTCAGTTCATCTTTCAGAGAAAGGCTCTTTGTATTGATTCTCTTAATTATTTTTCTCAAGCGTCACAACACAGCTAAATTAATGGTCTCTCAGGGAAATTTGATTGAGAATTTAGTAATTCTTAGATTGATTCAGAGATTCAAGGAATAATAGCTTATTCTGGCTTATTTAGTTAAATAGTCAATTAAAGGGAAAAATGTCTCTAACAAATCTTTAAGGTTAGATTGATATCATATTTGAATTTTTTGTTTTTGTTTTTAGTTTTTGACATTAGCACACTGGATGACTGTTGTTGGTGAGAAGGGACATTGCTTTTCTCTAATTAATGCAAGAATATTTTTCTTCTTAAACTACTTCCTTGTTATTCTGAGATGACCAAGATTTCCTTGAACTCCATGTTTTCCTGATGTTAAAGCAATTCTGGTATTTTTCGGCTCTCTGTGATTCAGACAGATAAAAGTCGATTATTGCCATTCATCCTCAGGATTCCATTGATTCAAGTGCTTGAATCAAACATCCTTTTATTTAGAATTTCCTGGCATTTCTAATTAATAGTTTAATCTTAAATGCTAGCAGAGAAACAAAGAGTAAATGGACCCAAACTGTCTTTTAGATCTTTTTTTAATAACATTTATTTATTAATTCAAGTTACATCTCTATCACAGCCTTTCCCTCCTCCCCTCCTGGTCCCACCCTCCCACCCTTTACTCTCTCTCCCATCTATCCTTCTCTTCCAGTGTGGGAGACTCCCACATATCAGGCCCCCTCAAGTGATCAGTCACACGGTCCGCTAAAGTAAAGTGTCCAATTAGCATGTAATAAAGTCCATCACTGAGACTGCCCCCTCCCCACACGCTAATGGTATGACAACAAAGTTGCCTGTCTTTGTATAGGGAGATCTAGGTCTAGTCTAAGCTCTTCTTCTTCTTCTTCTTCTTCTTCTTCTTCTTCTTTTTCTTCTTTTTCTTCCTCCTCCTCCTCCTCCTCCTTTTCTTCTTTGGTTAGTGTTTCAGTCTCTGTAAGCCTCTAGGGGCCTAGGTTAGTTGGTTCTGTTGATCTTCATATGTTGATCTTGACCCCTCCAGGTCTCTCTATCCCTCTTCTCTCTCTTATATAGGGCTTAAACTTAAACCTATTATTATTATTCTAAACCATTCACATGATATTAGTTCAAGATGAAGTCATCACAAGCCTATTTTTATTTTTGTTATCAACCAAGTAAGAGGGAGAGAAAAGAGAGAGAGAGGGACTGAGATTCAAAGGAGAGAGATTGTGGATATCATTTGGTCTAGATTATGCTATGAATCTGCCAATGTCTACATTACAGAATCATAGCATTATGTATTAAGCTTAACTGTAATTGATATCAGAACCAAAGATAAAATTATGTGGTACTAATAAATAAGAGAAATAAAACAGTAAAAAAAAGTTCTTTAAACTGTTGGATTACTTGAATTACTTGAATTTACAAATTCCTTTAGAGAGGTTTGTCCCACTATTTCCTAAAGACAGTTAGTTTAGGTTTGTCCTCCCACATTTGTGCTATACTGTCTGTAACAGATAAATTCTCAGATAATACATATTCAGGGCAACTCACACAAAGATGTGTTAAGTGTTATAGACTGAATGTAAATGAATCAGATTGATGTGTGGAAATCTTGTCTCTAGAATTTAGAAACTATAATATGAGTTGGGTAGTTGGATATCATCATGATAGTTACAAGGAAGGAATCATTACTGCCTGCATATATTTGGTTCTGAATTCAGCTTTTATAAGACAAAAGTGTGGTATTCATTTCTTTGAGAGTAAGTGAAAATTGAGGCACACACCTTATGCCATAGTGTCCCCTGTCCAAATCCACAGACATCTTAGATACCTATCCTGAACTGTTTCCCTTTTCACACTGAAGACCTCAAAAAGTGGGTGCTGAATTGCATCCTATGACTGGGAAAATCTCTAGGTATTCATCTTTGATTACAGAAGGTAATGTGTGAGAGTTTATGGGAAATGGGTTTCTGAGAAATGAGACTGGCTTGTCCTCCATATGGTGTACGGCCCCCATAGGTGTCCTAGTACATTGTTTAGAGTTTCTCTGCAGGTGACTGTGCTTAGGCTTGGGCAGGAAGACAAAGCTAGATGACAGAAGTCAGGTTTCACAGTCTGACCCCCTCTCTGGAGAAACAGATCATACTATCTACAGAAAAACCAAAGTATTGCTGAACATTTCTGTTTGGCAACTTAAAATTAGATTTTTTTTTAACTTCATAGATGAAAACTGAAGAAACTTTATTTTTTCTGATCTGACAAAATCTTTGGGGAAAGAATTCTTGGTGTTCTGAGAGTTATGTTGTACAATCAGTGACGTGCATTTCTACAACACCATGGACATCAAGTTGAGCACAGGAACTTGTCAAAAGTTTTCTTGTTTCTTCAGATAGATTCCCTATTTAGGTATAAACTCGATGGTCATGGAAATAATCAGTTAGCCAAGAGACACCTATTTAGCATCATCTGAGGTCCCTGTATCATTGCCTCTTTCTTAAAGAACATGTTCTAGTCAAGGGCAAAATGGGAAGCAAGAATGTGGATGACTGGACATTGGGATTGTATGCCAAACCATATAACTCTCATAATTGTGGCCTAATTACCTCTGTTGTTTTGTATTGTATTTATTATTATAAGAGTAAGAGCCATTTGTTGGACTGAAAGGGGGAGCTGTTGGGGGGAAAAGATATATCTTAAACTTAAAAAAAAAAGGAAGGGGAGGGGTGGGTTGAGGCGGAAGAGGGTGGGAGGGTGGGACTGGAGGCGGGGTAGGGAGGGGATTTCAATTGAGATGTAACTTGAAGAAATAAAAAATAAAGTAAAAAAAAAAAAAAAGAATGTGGATGATGTGTGGATATTTTTAAAACCTTTTAAAGATTTATGTATTTTGCATCATGTGTATGAAGGCTTTGCCTGCATGTATGTTTATGCACCATATGCTCACAGAACTCAGAAGAAGTCATTACTGTCCTTGAAACTTAGAGCTTCAGATGTTTGTGAGTCACCGTGGTGACACTGGGAACTGAACTCATGTTTTATGCCAAAGCAACCAGTGCTCTTAATGACTGAGCCATCTTTCCAGCCTCCAAGACATTTTTGTAAAGCATAATCAACTCAAGTATCAGTACTTTCATATTGTCTCTCTTATAAGAACAAAATTTTTCTAGATAGCTATATTGTATTAGTTTCTTTTCTATTTCCTGTAACAAGATGCCAGATTAAGGAAAGAGGGTTGATTTTGACTCAGAGTTTGAGGATATAATCCATCATGGTGAAATGATGGTATCAAGAACTTGAGACAGTTGGTTACACATTGCATCTTCAGTCAGAAGGAAGAGTGGAGAGGGAGGGATAGAGAGGGAGGGGTGGAGGTGGGGGAGGATAACAATCACCTTGCCTCTTAATTTAATCCAAAATCTCAGCTAATGGGATTTAAGGTGAGTGACACCACCTCCACTAACCCAGTGGAGAAAACCCATCTCAGATATGGCTAAGGGCTTCTCTCCTAGGTGATCCCTGAGCCTATGTGTTGGTAGTCACATTTATATTTCAATTCAGTTATGCAGTAGTTTCTTAGTTATAAATGAGAAATGATGCCAGCCCTTGCCTTCTATATGTTGTTAGTTATAGTTCCCCAGATCAATAAAACTCAATATTACAATGTAAGGAATCACTTCACACAGTTAGAGCAGCTAAAAGTGAAATGATGCAAATGGCAAGTTAAAGATACCCAAAGAGCCTCTGGTATGATTCTAGCCCAAGAGAGAAGGCTGAAAAACCAAGAAAGTTTTTGAAGAATGGTCTCAACTGAAGGCTGATACCTCAAGGTGCATAACCAGCTTTTACTTCAGTTTGAATCCAAACAGAAATAACGTTTAATCAGCTATCTGACAAGCCCATGATGTAGTCAGTCTGACATAGAATGTTAGTCATCACAAGCTCATACTTTATCATCTTGGCATCTATATATCGTTTAAGTCATATTCCAAATAAATCATATCCCCAAATAAAGACAAAAACCACTATCATAAATCTGCCTAACAAGATCTATCTTTTCTGTACACAGCATGCCCATAGCACTAAAGCCCTGTATCCCAAAAGGAACTAAAGCTCTAATTGTCAATCTTTCTCCTTGGTATTTCTTCATTTAAGTACTAAGATGTAAAATCAACAATACAGACACAGATTTAAAATCATTCCATCTTGTATTATGTTATAAGAAAATAAGTAGCCGGCATGGTGGTGCAGGCCTTTAATCCCAACAGTTAGGAGGCAGAGGCAGGTGGATCTCTGTGAGTTCAAGGCCCGCCTGCTCTACAGAGTAAGTTCCAGGACAGCCAGGGTTGTTACACAGACAAACCCTGTCTCGAAAAACCAAAAAAAAAAAAAAAAAAAGTGAAGGAAGAAAAAAAGAGATGTGTTTAATACATACACACTCAACACACAGCCACAAAAAGCATTCAAAGACAAATGAGAAAATATTCTTGGTAATCATGTTCCTCAAATCTGAGACTGGTCAAAGGATCATAGTTGGCATTTATAAATACTTTTCTCTACTACCCATTCTATAATATTATTGTTTTATCTTCAGTCTCAGCTGGTTGTGGAATTCATCCTGTCTAGGTGACCCACACATCTATTCCTAAAGCATCTTTATCATTCAGAATTTTTGCCTGAGTTGGGTTATAATTTTCTCTAGACCTTCGTTAATGGACACAGTAATACCAAGAGATGCTGTAAATGTCTTTTGTATTTTAGAAGTACATCCTTACCTCCACCATAAAATATTGTGTACAGTTCCTCATTGGTAGTATGAGTCTTGAAGGTATAAAAAGTCCAAAAAGAGGCGGGATGGTAAAATGAGCTTCCACATTAATGGACTTACTATTATCTCCCAGGGATGATACCACTCCCTTTTGAATAATTATCTCTAGGCTATTAGACTAAAGTCATGGAACAGGCAAGAAAGCTTTTACTAATGCCCAATAACATATCATTCATTGATATCTATATTTTGATTCCTAGATTAGTGAATTATGACTATGAGAGATAAACATCAAATATTTGTTAATATTCAGAATTATGTACTTCTGGAGAATCTTGCCTTCTATTTACAAGTTATACCCTGCTAGCTAATTCTGTATTTGAATTTTGAAATGGTTGTCATTTCTTTCTGTCAAGCTTTCTACCTGAGAATTATAGACAATGTGGTGAAACCTTGTGATTTTTACTAGCAGGAGTCATTGCTGCAATTTGTTCATCTCAAAATTAATTTTGATATCACAAGCAACACTTTGTCAAATACCATTGTGGCAGTTAGGGCATTCTCTAAATTACAAATGATTGTTTTATTAAAGGCTTTGTAGGCAGGAAAGGCAAATATGTAGACACTGTATTCTAATATGTTCAAAAATCTTGTCTTTTCCATGATTATAGTGGTCTGATGTAACTGGTATCTTGCTGATTGCACTAGTGAATGAAGTCTCAGCAGACACTTGGTGTTGGCAGATCAGGTAGCTGGCCACAGTGCTGCTGTTAACGATCAGGCACTAGGCAGTGGTTATGGGAAATTTTCCTTTGTAAATGGAAGTCCATGTTTCTGAGTTTGGATAACTTCAAATCCTGCCACTATATCACTTAGTTCAGGAGACTACTGGGCAATGACAGGGATGGCTGAAGAAGGAGACGGAATAATATGCACATAGTAGGTCAACACACGTATTTGATTATTTTACTTATCTCTTAATGAGTTCACCATTTGGTAAGCGTCAAATAGGAGATAAAATATCCTCTTTCTTCTTTCTTTTTAACATTTAGAAAGGGCCACCAGTATTTCTTTTCCCCAGATTTCCTTATCATGAGTTTTCAGATAATGATATGTTCCTTCCAAGGCCCTGACTTGGCCAAACCACTGTCCACTATTCAGTAATTAGTATGTAATCACATATCAGACAGTTTAAAACAAAGCAAAAACTCAGATGAAGTAGTAGAGCTTCTGCCCACTGTGAGAATTTTACTTAGCCACTTGGCTTCATGGGTGTTCTATAAAGGGGCTGCAAAGTCAGAGAATCAAGAATCGTCTGTGTGTCATCCTGAGTCTTCTCCTCTCTCATTAGAGAGAACTCTTGTGAAGTCATATACAGAAGCTTCAAGAGAGAAAGCAGTAGAGTAGATTTTAGTACCAGGAGTGGGGTGCTATAGATTAAAACACATAACTTATATATGCAGGTCCTTGCATTGGAGTTTCTGAAGGAAATGAAGAATAGTTTATTTGAAAGTATAGAAACAGTGATATTTGTTACAACAGGAAAAAAACCTTTATTAAATTATGTTCCATTTTAATATGTAACAGCTCATACGACAATTACATGGGCCTCTGAATCTGACTATTAATTAGACATGATATATATAACAAAGTTCCATGAAACTCATAGTTAAAAAAGAAAAACTTTTTAGCTTTCAATAAAGTGTTTTCAAGAATTAATGTGCTGAAGTAAACTCATATCATCTATATGAAGATGTCTTTTACTACTTTGCATTTTAATTATGAAGAAACATAAATCATCAAAGCTGGGAAGTAATTGCTAAAAAAAAAAAATAGAAAAAGTACAGACTCTTATCCTCTTTCTCTTTTCCTCACTTCTTCCTTCCTTCCCTTTGTTTTCTACTATTCTTCCTCCCTGGTGTCTTCCCATCTTCTTCTCCCATTCTCTATCATACATATATGAAGAGGCTATTAGATGAAAACACAGTGAGATGGCAGCCTCCTACAAGCAAAGAAAAAGGACATTAGAATGAAATCTACCTTGCTGACCCTTTGATCCTAATCTTCAGAATTAATGACTACAGGGCATAAATTCTGATTGGAATGCACCTAGTATTTTGTTAAGGTAGTCTCTGCTGACTAATGCACCAATATGTCTCACATTGTGCAACAATTAGAAGCCCCTCTTTCACATTAAATTTCTTTTCAAGATAGAACGTGAACCTAAGAACAAATTCCACAAACAGCAGGAATCTTCTAAAATGTTAACCATAGGCCAGGCAAATTAGATACACACATGTAAAATATCAGAGTTCTAATTACTTCAAATAATTAATTATGCATAGTAATGTTCAAAACTATGCTAAGATGCACAAAAGGTCAACAAATCTTGTGCTGCCTTTTTTTCATGACCCCAAACACCCTAGTCTGCCCTCCTTTTAGCAATTTTTGTTTCCAGTGGCTCTTCTATGTCGTTAAACTGAATAATTAATTTCAAAAGCTCATTAAACTTTATCTGTCCACAACAATGTCACCTCAAACTCCTTGATCCTTTTGGAAGCACACTTCCTACTTGCATAATGTCAAATATGCATCTTTCCTTCCTCTCTGTCTGAGACTTCTTTATTAGATAATCTTTATTCCATGAACCTAATTGCTGGGGACTCTTCCAACCACTTATCTCAGGGTTCCACAATCAGTTTGAACCACCATTAGTATTTCCCCACTGTTCTTTCCTCACTAGATGTAATCTAACATTAATTCTGGGCAGAAATAATCTGGCAAGACTCAAGCAGCCTACTGAATAAACCCTATTAGTTTATTTCTGTTCACCACAACCTATTGTCTATTCTGTAACTGGGGTAACCTTTACAATTGGGCCATAATGGGCTATTAATATGTTCTCAATGCCTAAACATTTGAAAGAGTTCTTTTGTATTTATCATGAAAGTTAAAATCTTATTTTTTAAATTATCCACTTTTGTCATATAGATTCAGTGCTGTACTTTTGAAGTTTAATATGTCCCAAAGTCTCATGAGTGTAAAGGTCTAGTGGCAAAGCAGAACCTTTGAGGACTTAGTACTAACAGAAAGTCCTTAGACCAACAGGAGTTTATCCTTAAGAGGATCAGGGGACCATCATCTCATTCCATCCCTCTACTTCCTATCTCTTAGGAAGAGATTGGTTCCACCACACAATTTTGCCAACTTCCTGATTTCAAAAGCAATTGGAATTATAAAAACTCAGCTTACACTATCCAGGCCTGTAAGCTAAGATAAAAAGCTTACTTTTATAAGTGAACTGCCTCTGATATCTTGTCAAGGTAATGCATAACTGACCATGAAAAAAATGATAAAATTGACAGACACGGTCTCTGGATCATTGTTATTACTATACCTGAATATGTAGAGTAACCTTTGAAGTAGGTTAAGGCAGTGGTTCTCAACCTGGGAGTCTTGATGCCTTTTGGCAACTTATAGCTCCAAAAATATTTACTTTACAATTCACAACAGTAGCAAAATTACAGTTATGAAGGAATAATAAAAATAATTTTATGGTTAGGGGGTCACCACAACATGAAGAACAGTATTAAAGGGTCACAGCATTAGGAAAGTTGAGAACCTCTGGGTTAAGTGTAGTGTGTCAAAGATCTTGGTTGATGATACTGGAGGAATCTTAGAATGCTCTTCAGGAGAGCCAAGAAAACCATTCTGGTGGGGGCTCAATAGACTAGAAGATTGGTGGAAGTGTGGACAATAACATTCTATGCTAATGAAATGAAATTTCTGCTGAAAACTGGATAACTCACCACCCTATTCATCCAGTCAAAGACTTGGTGACTATATTCTATCCACATCATGATGCCTTGTGAGTGGCTGATACTAAAGGGAATGGCTTAGTTTATCTGGCAGCTGACATTTCTAATCTGCAAATCATTCAGGCTACAGCGTGGGTGTTCCTGACTGCTTTTAGTGAATCTTATAATGATAATCAAGAGTAGAAAAGGGGATGCAGAATAATTTGTGGAAAAAAAATCACAGCTTCAAGAGAAAAGGAATATAGTGGCCTGTAAATGTGGAAGCCAAAAGGAAGAGTGATTCTCCCCCCCCCCCACCGCCCAGATCACTGAAGTGATTATTGATCTTAGAAAGAAAAGCAAAACATTTTGCTATCATACAATAAGATGTCTCAAAATAATCCCAGGACTCTAATGTGATACCCCCACAACAAGTTTATTGATGTAAAAATGTATGGCTTATGCCAGAGTGACTGGGCTATGTGTATTAGATAGTAACCTTTAGAACCATGAGTCAAAAGAAACATTTTCACTTTATAAATTGATTGCCTCAAGTATTTCATTATAACCTCCTGAAAATGACTCATACAATTACCTTCTGCTAAACTGAACTCAAGGTACATTGGCCTTATTTTGTTTCAGTTATCCACACTTTTTCACACAGGACTCCACAACAATGCATTTAGAACCTGTACTTACAGAGAGCAGACTGTTACAAATCTCAGAGAAAGATTTCCCTGACCTCCGATTCTTCATGTTGAAAGCACAGGCCACGTGCAAACTATAAGTGTTCTCTCAGTATAAGAGTCTTTCCCACTCCTTAGTAAAATATAATCTTCACTAAAGAAAATACTATATTAGCATACCAAAGCCTGGACAGTAAATAATGCATGATATAGTTAACTAAACAAAAATAAATTGAGTGTTACTTTACTGCATGTGTGTGTGTGTGCGCATGTGTGTATGTGTGTGTTGAATAACTTCTCCTTTTGACTAAGATCAAAAGTAAAAATATGATGGAGTCTCTCTGTCCTCAAAAAGCTTAGTATTGAGTTTGAGATAAGGATAAATGAAAGGAAACATAAAAGTCATGAATTAACATCACATGCTAGGCCATGAAAACCCAAAATTTAAAAATATTTTATAATCAAGTGAGATGGTTACTGCTTGAAAGATATAGCAGTGACTGATAATGAAGTACTTTGAGCAACATGGTAAGTTATGGAAGATAGTAAACAATTCAAATTAGTAAGTTCTAGGTCTCTATGGAAATTCTGTACTGAGCAATACTCCAGAGGCTGATGACTTTTGGGGATTAAGATTAGAAGGCATAATTTTGAGGCAGTCTTAACTGGGGAAAATGCTTTATGGGAAAACTGAAATTTTAGTCACAAAATTCAGTTAAAAAAATACTATGAAATGGTAAGAGTCCTAATAGCTGGAAATGAAAAACAAAGTTGTACAATGACATTTCCGCAATGTATTGGAGGAGTGATATGGGCTGGGATGTAGAGGTGGAAGATGTAAAAATTCATCAAACTAGTTAAAAAATGTAAGCAGCTTACCGTGTAGTAGTCTTGGACAATTGCACAACTCTCGGTGGGGGACTTTGGAATTATAAGCATATAAAACAGGATATGTGCTCTTCTCTTTAGTAATCTGAGCTGTTCTGTGATTTCCAAATCCTACTTTTCATGGTTAGATGCTTCTACAAAAACTTCATTTAAAGAAATCTGACCTGGAGACAGCTTGCCAACAATCCTTGGACATTTTTCATTTTGAGAGCTATCTTTTTATGGTGCTTCTACTTCAAAAAAAAAAAAAAAGACACAGACTAGTGGTATTTGGCAATACCAAATATAAACAGTTTATCTGTGAAATCATCATCATTTTGAAATGGGAGAATAAAGGGATCCATAGCCTCATTCATAGAATTTGCTTCACAAAAATGCTAACATAAATATCATTGTTGGTAAGCCCTTCATAATCCCTGCTCTACAATAAATGTCTGTCAGAGAAACAGGACCAAAAGGCTGAAGACTGATGCTGGAATGTATGGAGAGAAAATGGGAACTGTCCAGGTAGTCACTGGTTTGTCATTTCTTAGTATTGGAAGCTGCAGGCCCTGCACTTCCTATATAATCAGATATATTTATCCTTCTCAGCTCTCTGAGGTGGTTGAAGAATAGACAGCTTGAGTCTCATAGCTAAATTTTGAGTTGTTTATGAATCAAGAGGGCGTTCTAGATCTAAGAAGATGGTTATAATAGTGATGCAAGTTAGTATGAAAGCTAAGTCAGTTATAGAACTTTAAACTCATGGAGATGGTTAGAAGGTAGAAGGTTAAAGTCAGGGGCCAAATATGTATGAACTGGACATTAGGAAGGTATACTGGGCCATTTAACTCTCATAAATGTGGCATATTTAATTCTGCTGTTTTGTATAGAATTTACTGTTATAAGAGAAAGAACCATTTGTTGGATTGAAAAGGGAAACTGTTGGGGGGGAAGAGGGTGGAAGGGTGGGACAGGAAGGGGGAATAGGGAAGGGTTTGTGACTGAGATGTAACTTGAAGAAAAAAAAATAAAGTACTTAATATAAAATAAAAAAAAGAAAAAAAATACCATTGTTGCACTGGTTTATAGTATGTGTATGATTGTACATCAAGACAAAAACATGTGGAATTATATCTCCAGCATTCCATATCATGATGGAACACAAGTAGAAGTGTGTCATGACTTTATAAGCCTGACATCTCTCTGTGAAAGTGATCCTAAATTCACCACAGAATAGTCAGGGATGGGGGGGAGCAATTACGACAAAGAAACTCAATGTTGTTAGTTTAGACTCATTTTTCTTGGGGAGATTCCTATTACATGGAGAAGATTCCTTGGATGTTTGTTGTCTAGCTGGAATGATCCTGGGTTTTAAAAAAAAATTGGATAAAACAATGATTAAAAATGTAACAAGAAATTTCTCCCAATTTTCTAGTTGAAATCTTCCATTTGGTATCTATATTTTAGTGTATTACTATTAGTTACCATTTTTCTTCTTTATTGATTATTGTTCTCTCCACAGTTTCTCCATTATACAGTCTACAAAAAAGCACTACAAGTTTTCTGTAAGGGTTATGGAGGTACAGTTCCCTAGCTACACATAATGGGCACTTAAAAGATAATGACTTGATGGGGTAGTGTTAAGCATTCTAAATGTTAATTAACTGGTCCTGCTTGCTGTCTGTTACTTTCATTGACTCTGATTGGTTAAATAAAATGGCTAAGGCCTGAGATTGGGCAAAGACAGAGAAAGGTGGGACTTCCTGAGATTAGAGCAGGAAGCCTGTGCTTTAGACAGAGCATTAATGCATTCCAGCCAGGAGCAGCAGGAAAGAAGATGCACACCATGGGTTATAAAAAGGAACCTCGTTCCACATGGCCAGGAACATTGGCATATCATGGAGAATGGCAGTCCAAGGGGACGTATGTATATATGGGGTCATATTTGGGTAATAGAATTAAGAGGTATCTTAGATTGGCTAGGATTGCACAACCTAGGCCAAGGCTTGTTAAAATCCATGTGGTGTCTTTGTGTGCTCATTTATAATGTCTGGTTAAGGATTAACTGTCCCCAAACCAATTAACAATAATCTAAATACGGTTAAACAATTTAATTAATTTTTTTCTACAAATGGCACCCAACATAATTTAATTATTTTTTTCAACAATGACTAAATATTGGCCTGGGAAGACGGTTCAGTTTTAAAGTGATTTCCTTAAAGGAAGATGATGTGAGTTTAATCTCCAAAACTCATGTTTACCAAAAAAAAGAAAGAAAGAAAAAGAAAATGAAAGATATAGAGGCAAGCACCTATAATCCTATTGGGAAGGGGAGACATATTAATCCTTGTAGCTGCTGGTCAGCCAGCCTCATCAACTTGACAAACTTCAAGCTACTGTGTCAATGTAAAAGCAGTTTAAATATTTATTGGACCATTTAGTTTGTACCAGCAGATTAGAATAAATGGTTGGCTGTTTTCATCATTGAAGGATTTGCTGAAATGAGCAGAAACTATTATGGGACATCATACAAGGAACATCTCAGACTACCAACAGAAAGATTTTTCTTGAGGCTGTAACACTGGATCAAATCCAATGTTACAATGACAATGACCCCCCCCCCCCCAAAAAAAAAAGTGGACCATAAAAATGGAGGTGATGGTTAATCTTCATTGCCAGTTTAAGTAGATTTGGGTCACCATGGAAACACACCTCTAGATATGTCTATGATTGTGTTTCCAGAAAATTTTAACTAAGCAGAAATCTCTGAATAAGGACACTACCCATCATCCTATGGGCAAGAACTCTGGACTGAGTAAAAAAGAAGAAGAAAATCAACATTAGCATCCATTTCCTGTTGATACCTAAATTGGGTAAATTCCTTCTTCCCCTATAATTCTCAGTGCAGAGGCTAACCCTGGAGAGTTGAACCAAAGTGACACAACAGCACTGTGATTTACCAGTATTACAGGTTCATAGCAGTTTATTCAGCAAAGACCAGTGCAAGTGATCTCCACATGCCTGCACATGGGAAGCTGAGTACCCATGTTGGAAACGTATTTGCCTGGAACATGTTAGTCTTCAGGAAAAAAATGTCTCTTTGTCTAGAGCTTTTCCTCAAAATCTTAATGTAATTTATTGACACGGAAATTGTACTCAATATGTGGTTCATGAGGAAACAAACTGTGTAAATCTTCTCTTAAGAAGCTATAGAATTTCACCAAAACTGGAGAGTGTAGGAATCTTTATTCTAATGCCTTTTCTTGTCTTAAGAATTCAAGCTTGTTTTTTAAAATAAATTCCTAGGAACTGAATATTCTATCTAAATGCTATATTCATAAGTGCCAGCCCTAAACAAATAGAATCATTTTTTGTTGCCAGAAAGAATTTAGGATAATTCTACAAACTACTTGCTTTATTGGCAAATAAATGGAGATTTAGAACACCTGTATGTTATCTCATAGTTCACATCAGCAAAGCCTCCTGTCTCTTAAGAAACTGTATTTTCAACACAATGCTCTTCTTAAATTGTGTTCACTAAAACTTGAACATTCCAAATTATAGTAAGAGAAAGGCGTAAAACTTTGAGTGTGTGTATGAACAGTCTCCTAGAACTGTGTACAATGGCAACCTATTAAAATTTCACAGAATCCCATGCAACAGTTTAGGAAATCATTTCTACCCTTTTGCAATGATTTAAATACAGTTTGTCCAAGCACAAAACATGTTGAGGTTTAATTCTCTTGTGAACTAAAAACTTTGATGTGAGCCGGGCGGTGGTGGCGCACGCCTTTAATCCCAGCACTTGGGAGGCAGAGGCAGGTGGATCTTTGTGAGTTCGAGGCCAGCCTGGTCTACAAAGTGAGTCCAGGACACCCAAGGATACACAGAGAAACCCTGTCTCGAAAAACCAAAAAAAAAAAAAAAAAAAAACTTTGATGTGATACAAAGGGGAAAGGGTGTTTGAATCTTCAGGAGGAACTGATCAATGTCAGCCATCAAGCCTCCGTCAGATGCCTGTGGCATGCTGCTTGGAATTTCCAGTTACCAGAACTGTGAACCAAATAACCGTCTGTCTTTTCACAATATCGGGTATTTTGCTACAGCAACACCTCATAGGCTGAGGTAATTTCATAGCTGAATCCTTCCTGACTTCAGTAGAAGTGACTTCATGGAAGGTGTGATGATAAAAAATGGTAACTTGACATGTAGTTTTTCCTGTCACTGTGTGGAGATTGGTATCTAAGACTTTGCTGGAAAGGTATTACATCAGGATTGTGAAAGCTCTTGTAAGTGTCTGATCTAAAGAACTGTAGCAAGACTCAAGTTCTTTGGAGGAATGTTCCTGTGATTTTGATTGTGAGGCTGCTTGCTGCCACAGATCTTCAGGGCTGTGACATTCATGCATGTGATCATAAGCAATGCAGTCTCAGAATTGATCCATTTTGGAAATTTCTAACCTTGATCTGTACAGACTATTTCTCTACTTTTTTTAAACCGTGCTATTATCACCCCATGTCCCCTATTTCTATTTCCACTTTAATGTTCCTTGAGTTCCTTAGATAAAAGGATTATCAGAAGTACAAAGTGTTGTATTATTACTAAGCGCATAAGACCTTATCTCTTCAGTTCATCAGTGAAGCTTTGGTCCAATGACTAACAGAGGTCTGAAGTTTTTGAAGGATGCTACCACTATGTTTCTGAGAACTTACAGAAATGTTAGGCAACAAATATAGAGTTGCTTTCTGTCTTTAAATGCTTTCTGTTCAAGTGCTGGATACTAGAATTGTGTATCTAGTTCCTCTGAGGACATTTTGAATGTAGCTTCTACACCTATCCATCTTTTATCCTGAGATGGATAAAAATAATTGACTCCCCAATCATCTTTCTTAGTAGTAGTGTGATAAAGTGTGATAAAGGAAGGTGGCATTATTTGCTTCAAAAATGTTGACGATTTCATTCAATACTGTCATCAAACAATTTTAGAAACAAAGAGAATGTTAAAAAAAAGTATTCATGCACATTTGTTTATTTTTCTTCTTAAATTTTCTTATCAAGAACAGAATGGTAAAAGATGTTATATTGATAAAAAAAAAAAAACTACCAGAGGTGGGCTGGGGAGATGGCTTGTCAGTTAATCACACTGGCTGCTCTTCCAGGGGACCTGGGCTTGATTCCTAACACCCACATGGCAGCTCACTACCACCTGTTACACCTCCTGTTCTCAAGGATCTGATGCCCTCTGCTGGCCCCCAGAGACACTGAAAACACATGGTATGCATACATACATGTGAAAAAATACCTATATACCCAAAATAAATTATTTTCAATAACAATTTTTTAAATTATGTGATGAATATCTGTCTTTATTTGCCATATATTGTATAAAATAAATTCACTGGGGGCACCAGAGTGCCCTCAGCCTGAAAATTTTTGGATCTAAAGCTTGACTCAACATTTCAATATTTATGTTTTTCTTACAGGTATCATGAAAATTCGAACCTCCTAGAGAGAAATAAGTTCTTCCCTTTGTGCTGTCACTGGCAAATCAACCTCAGTCTCTGATCATCTTGTCTTTATTCCTCTGCAGCCCTCATATGGCCTAAACATCTTATAATTGGGTTATTGTAGATTGTCCTATCTGTAAATTCATTCAAGGCAGCCACGGTGCTATTCTTATTTTGTATAGATAAACACAGCTATGAGAACTTTACTAACGCTCAGCAGGACTTGTGTAATTTGGGTTCGTGAGGATCAGGACTGCTGAGAAGTTCAACCAGTGCACTGGGGGAATTAGTCATAGTTTTGCATCCTGTTACAGAAATTCTCAACATCCCAAGGCAAGTTCCATAGCTCTGCCACCTTCTGAGAAGATAGGGCAGTGACAAGGATGCTTGAGCCTAGGGTTAAGATATGTGGAGGCAGCAGAAGCATAAATGGTTTTCAGTAATCCTGCTATATTCCCCTCTGCAGCATGTGACCTTGAAAAGCTTACTCAACTTGCATCAATGTTTCATTAGAGAAGAATTTTCCTGTAAAAGAGAGAAAAAATTGTCAGGAGATCTTAGTTTAGATGTTGACCCTGATTTACTTTCCCTAGGGTTCTGAGAACACGCTTGCGTGCCCTTGGGTCTTCTCAGGCTCTCTCAGGAACAGCACTATTCTAAGTAGTCAGAATGGTCAGGGACAGGAAAAGTGTCTTACCCTTGTGCTGTTGTGTAATGCAGCAGATGGGGTCAGGTGACCCCACTTGAGGCTAAGGTTGCAAAAGATAATGGAAGGAGACATGAGCAAGCAAGAAGGTAACATTTCAAATAAAATTTAACATCATGCTATACTCTCACACTATAACAAAGGCCAGAGGCTGGAATCCCAGTGCCTAAGTATCCAGCAGGTGTGGTGTGTGACCCTGGGTCATTTCTCTCTCTGATCCTATGCTATCAATGGTGGTGCTAACACTTACCTGGGAGGAAAGACATGAGGTAACATGAAAGACAGATTCCAACCCTATAACGAGCTTTCTATCGAGCAGCAGATAAGTGGTCTAATTATTTTGTCATGTATGGCAAATTGGCCTGCAATACAAACACTTTAAGAAATTGAATATCCCCAGATGTGGAACCGACAATGTTTCAGATATGATGCCTTGATCATATGAGGGACTGCTCCTTCTGGCTCAGCTGCAGCTGCCAGAGTAAGAAGAAAGCTACAGACCCTGTAGACCCAAGAGCTAGTCAGAGTCTTCAGCCTCTGTCTTTTCTCCCTTGGCTCTGACAAGCTGAAGGTCTCTGTGAGCCAATATTTATTGTAAAAAGTTCATAAGACTTGATAAGGACAATACCGCTAGACAAAAGAACAAGGTGAACCAGCACAGAGATAAGAAAAATATGTATATTAAGGAGTAATATGCAGATAGAATCCAAAAACACGTGCAGGATCTATAAAGTAGTAATAAGCAATATGTACTTCCCAAATATGCTGAGAGCCAACGGAGTCCCAACATGGAGGGGTTTATTACTTAAAGAAAGGGCTCTGTGCTCCTCAGCATGGCCTGCCACCCAAGGACTGGCTGTGCTAGAGAAAGTTATTATTTTTAAAGGCTCAATTTCAAAACTTCCTATTTCCTATGTTAATATGGGTAGAGGCTTAAAGTAGACGATTTTTGTACTTATTTGTTTATTTTAGGAAGTAGCTGAAAATCTTTCTCTGTGGTGAAAAATAAAATCAGCACAGTCTGAAAATGTATTGTTTTTTTTTTTTTTTTCTATGCACAATAAGCCTCAGGAAGCAATTTTAAGAGAATAACGCCCCATTCCCAGGAGGGGTAGGTGAACTTTTTGGTCATTTGATGGGTTATAGATGTTTGTTGTCATTTAGAGGGATTGGTCACAAGTTGTTAAATGGTCTTGTTAAACAGGGTTTAAAAGGTTAAACCCAGGGATTTCTCTCTTTTTCTTTCTCTATCCTTCTTTCTCTCTTATGTAACGGAAAAAGACTTGAAAAGAAAAACAGGGGAATATAGACATGATATAGGAATGGTAAAAAGGGGTAGGTGATTGAATCTACTCTTATATTTGTATATTGATACAAAATTAAGGTTATATTTGACTACATTGGTATAGAGCTTTCTGTATTGACACAAAATTAAGGTTAACTCGATTTAAGCTATTGTACCTATGTAATTCTTAAATATGCAATGTAAAATTCTGGGCCTTTAGATAGCAACTATCACAAACTGTTTAGGATGATTAATAAATACAAACTAATAGTCATTCAAACTTGTCATTTTGTTAGATACTAATTTAGTGTATCACAGATGTTTTCTAAGTTAATCAGAAATTACATTGCTAAGAGACAAGAAACATTTGCTTATTCAAATATACAGAGATAAACAGATGGTCTTAAAAACCTGAAGAGATCTTTAGAGTATGACATTTTTTTAAAGACGTTTTCTTAACTTAAGATTTTTTGATATTGAGACATGTCAGATCCTGACAGCACCCCCCATTCTATTTCAACTGGATGATGAACATCGAAGAATTTCCATTCAGAGATGGTTGCATTAGTGGCAAGCTAGCCACTGGGCAAGAAAAAGCCCTTACTTTAAATGTAGACAGAATGATGTCCAAAAAGGACTAAACTTGGAAGCAGGTAAGTTAAAAGCCAAGCTCTGCCAAGACAGGGTGAGCAAGTTCTTCATAATTCCTGTTTTACAATTAATGTCTATCAGAGATAGTGAGCCAAAAGACTGAAGATAGATGCCCCAATGCTGTAGAGAGAAATTGGGGACTGTCCAGGCAGCCAGTTGTCATTTCTTAGTTTTGGAAGCTGCTTGCTCTGCACTTCCTGTTTATTCAGATATATTTATCCTTCTCAGGTCTCTGATGTGGTTGAAGACTAGATAGTTATAGTCTCACAGTTAAATTTTAAGCTGTTTAGGAATTAAAAGGATGTTCTAGATCTAAGAAGATGTTTTTAAGTAATACAAGATATGATGGAAACTGAGTTAGGTATAGAACTTTAAAGTCATAAAGATAGGTAGATAATAGCATATTACTATTTGTTGCCAAATACATATGGACTGGACATTGAGAATGTATGTCATATCATATAATTTTCATAATTCTTGTCTAATTGTTCTTATTGTTTTTTATTATATTTATTGTTACAAGAAAAAGAGCATTTTATTGGACTAAAAGGGGAAGTTGTTGGGGGGGGAGAAGATACACCTTAAATAAAATAAATAAAAAATAAGCTTTTCAGTTTTATTCCAGATATTCCAGAAAGAAGGGAAAGAAGGAATGGAAAGAGAAATTCTACCTTGAAAGTAAAAAGAGCAATCTAGAAAAGAAGATTGCAAAAGTAGTAAAACCTTACTAAATACTTGCTTTACATGTTCAACACATCTTCCTTTTATTATTATCTGCTCCACTGAGTGACATGATCCCAATGAGAGCATTAGAAAAATTCTCAGAGTTAGGTTATTTTCACTCACCTATTATGTACTCATGTACACACACACACACACACACACACACACACACACACACACAAATGCATACACACACAAACATACACACCTCTAGTGCAAACCAGAATGACAAGTTAGTAGCCCAAGCTATAATTGGAAAACATGATTATTATATTTAATTCTAAAAAAACAAGTCATTCATCTCACACCTGTCAGAATGGCTAAGATCAAAAACTCAAATGACAGCACATGCTGGAGAGGGTGTGGAGAAAGGGGTACCCTACTCCATTGCTGGTGGGAATGCAGGCTTGTGCAACCACTATGGAGGTCAGTCTGGTGATATCTTAGAAAACTTGGAATAGCTCTGCCTCAGGACCCAGCCATACCACTTCTGGGTATACACCCAAATGCCTCTTCATGGAATCATAAGGAAGTTTCCTCATCTATGTTTATAGCAGCCTTATTTGTAATAGCTAGAAACTGGAAACAACCCAGATGTCCCTCAACCGAAGAATGGGTTAAAAAACTGTGGTACATCTACACAATGGAATATTGTTCAGCTATCAGGAACAATAAAATAATGCAATTTGCAGCCAAATGGATGGAACTAGAAAAGCTCATCCTGAGTGAACTAACCCAGACACATGGCATCTATTCACTTATAGTAGGATTTTAGCTATATAGTAGAAGGTATTGATACTACAACTAACACACCAAAGGGAACTTGGACATAGACTTCTTATTTTTAATTTATTTTTTATATATTAGTTATATTTTTTCTATTTTTTAGTCTTTTTTATCTATTGTATGCTTATTGGTTTGTTTGTTTAGTAGTTCTCTCTCCCGGGCAACGAGACACTTTTCACTGATGGTACTGCTTCGTAGATCCCCAATGAATGAAGAGGCTCTTGGCCCTCATATGACCTCTCAACTGAAATGAGGGAGTGTTATACAAGGACACCCCACTCCAGAGAAATGGGATGGAAGGATTAGGAGGTAAAGAAAAAAAATGAAATGTGATGTTTCGGCCTTTTACTACTAATTGCCATAAACTGTTTAGGATAATTAAGAAATGCAAACTAATGGTTATGCAAGCCGGTCATTCTGTTAGGTACTATGACAGCCTATTATAGTTACTAGCTAAGCTAATCAGAAATAAACCTGGTAAGAGACAAGCAACATCTGCTTACCCTAATATAAGAGATAGATAGGACCTCTTCAAAAACCTCAAGAGATCTGCAGAATATGGCATTCAAAGATGTTTCTGTAACTTTAGATTTTTTTTATATCAAGACATATCAACTCCTGACAGCACCCCCTATTCTCCTCCAAGTAGAAGATGAGCATCGAAGAATTAGTCGGAAGCCTATTTCTTGGTAGGAAAAGCCCCTTGCTCCAACTGTAGACAGAATGCTATCCAAAAAGGACAAAACCTGGAAGCAGGTAAGTCGACAGCCTAGCTCTGCCAAGACAGGGTAGGCAAGTCCTTCATAACCCCTGCTCTACAATCAATGTCTGTCAGAGAAACGGGGCCAAATGACTGAAGATCGATGCTGTAATGTATGGAGAGAAAATGGAAACTGTCCAGGCAGCCATTGGTATGTCATTTCTTAGTTTGGGAAGCTGCAGGCCCTGTACTTCCTATAAAATCAGATATATTTATCCCTCTCAGGTCTCTGAGGTGGTTGAAGAACAGATAGCTAGAGTCTCATAATTAAATTTTGAGTTGTTTAGGAGTCAAGAGAGTGTTATACCTCTAAGAAGATACTTTTAAAATTGTGTTGCAATGAGTATGAATGTTGAATCAGATATAGAACTTTAAACTCAGGGAGATGGTTAGATAGTAGAATGTTAAAGTCAGGTACCAAATACATATGGACTGGTCATTGGGAATGTACTTTAAGCCATATAACCCTCATAACTGTGGCCAATTACCTCTGTTGTACTGTATTGTATTTGTTATTATAAGAGAAAGAGCCATTTGTTGGACTGAAAGGGGAAACTGTAGGGGGAAATAAGATATACCTTAAACTTAAAAGAAAAAAAAAGGGAAGAGGATGGGGGGTTGAGGGTCGGAGGGTGGGACTGGAAGGGATATAGGGAAGGGACTGAGATTGAGATGTAACTTGAAGAAATAAAAAATAAAGGAAAAAAAAAAACAAGTCATTCAAAATTCTTCCAGCCACACCCCCAATATCAAAAGACTCCATGCTTCTTTTTTTCACAAATAAGATTCCTACCAAAATTGTCCAAGTTTTCTTGTTCCACCATCTTTTGATGCCCCCTGGAAGATGAGGTTATAACTTTCATCCCAATTTTACTATCAATTTAGCATCTTCCTTTCCCCCATTCCACCCTAAAAGTCCAGACCTAATATTTACACTGACAAAGTGAGGTTATTTTTCTTCAGTGAGGTAGCTCTATTAACCCCTTCTAGGAACCATCACAAACTCTTCTTCCTGTAGACTTCTTAAACTTTTTATTTTTATCTAATTCTAGTTGAAATCTTAAAATGTGTTAAAAACCACACTTTTTTCTTGGGATTCAAAAAGAATTGCATGTTTATTTGTGAACTGAAGAATCATCAAAATCTGCCTTAATTCCCCTTAAATATCTCTAAGGTTCGAGGACTCTCTTTGGGAGAAGTGCTACATGAGTCCATTAAGTTCTGAGCACAGAGAGGAATATGAGACTTGGGTCCACCATCTTTCAGCACAGGTATGTCAATCAAACTCAAAACAAAAGAAGTCTTCATCACTTTAATTTTGGGTATAAAAGTAAATCTCAGATGAGGAGTGTCATGTCTCACTTCTCCAATAAGTATTTGATTCTGCAAATGCTATAATTAGAGTAACTGATTAAATATTATTCTTGAAAATTTATTAAGTAAAATTATTTTACTATAAAAACATCCCTTGCAGTTTCTCTCTGCAGACGCAGGGCTCTGGTAAAAGTGCTGAAAGGTGTAACGCTCATAAGGAACACAGTTACTAACACAACACATTGCGTGAGGTTTGTTAAAATATTTATTGCCACATAAGAGCTCTGCTTACACCTTTCTAATGGCCACCTATCCTCCCTTAGATTTCTAAACTTGTTTAGTCTTTAAATCAATCTTTTAAAGGTTCCAATGCTCATATGGCTATGAGGAAAACACTTCCACAACCTGGAATCTCAGTCTATCTTCTCTCAGTCTCTCTTTCCTCACTGAAATGCACTGACAAAGCTGGGTGCAGTGACACACCTGCTGTCCCAGCATTCCTGAAACTGAGACAGGAGAGTCACAAGTCTGAAGTCAGCACACAGCAAGTCCCAGGACCACCTAGACTACATAGAAAGGCACTGTCTCAAAGCAACAGCAACAAAATTTCTGTCATCTGGGCAGGTACTTTACCACCTGCACAAGCAGATGTGTAGTTTGAACCTAATCCAATTTAAACTTTCAGGGTTTCTCACTTGTTTAAGCTCCTACAGGCTGTTTCTAATTTTGTTTCCCTTTCCCTACAAAGACTTCCACACAAAAATGTGAAACCCCTAGGTCACATGTCAAACACATTTATGCTCTGACTTTTTGAGACACACCCATCTTCTTTCTCATTCGTAACACTTAAATTCCTTGTTAAAGGCTAAAATCAACTCTTGCTTCCACAGATTTACTGACAGTCAATAGGGCCTTTTGGCGTGTCTTCAGTTTTGTATACTGCTGGGATATGTACATATGTATATATACATACATATATATATGTATGTATGTATGTATGTATGTATGCATGTATTTTAACCCCCTGGAACATGTAGAGTGGACACGTGGACACACACACACACACACACACACACACACACACACACACACACTTCTGTAGATTAATATATCACACCTCTTAAGTCCAGGAACCTGCCTAAGTTGTGTATTTTCAATTGTTGTTCACCATTGCCTCTATTCTGCATAGATAAATGCATCTTGGTGTTTAAATCTAATTTATGGAAGTTGATGCTTCATTAACATTCCAAAGCACAACTTTCTGCAAAACAGATCCATACTGGCAAATCCCATCCTACCAACTCAATTCTGATACAGTCTCCCATAGGTTGACAAGGCAATCTTATGGTATTGTGACTATTGAGACTCATTTGCAAGCCAAGGCTTTGGGGATTTCCAATTGGCAGGATACAAATTGAGGTGTTGAAGTTCCCTCCTTGGGGGTTAATGGATCATACAGAGAACTCTGAGAAACACTGTGTTTACAGGACAGGTTCCTGCATATGAAAGCCCTTATTTCCAGAGATTTGGATAAGCAATATTTCAACAGTAGTCTGAGCTTTCATACTCAAGAACATTCTCGATGAATACAGTGTTTCTCAGAGTTCTGTGAACTCCTATATGATCAATTAACCCCCAAGGAAGGAACTTCATCACCTCCCTTGTATCCAGCCAGTTTATCCACAGACCAATCTCCCCAGCCTCCTCATTTTATTTAGAGCTCAAGTGTCTTTTTAAGAGGAGCACAGAGGTTCATTCTTGATTAAGAACTGTTCCCTGCTGTTGAAAATCTTCTGTCCGACTCAAACTTGTTTCCAGCAGACATACTAAAGCTTCAAGATTTTTCTACTGCTCAGGTTCCAAGGCCACCCTTAGTTTGAATCTTGTCTCTAACAATGCCTGGCTATATGAATATGATCAAGTACCCTGTACATAACATTGTGTTATGTTAACTCATCCAATTTCGGTAGAGACTTTTTGAGTCAGGATTTTATCATGTTGGCCCTAAATTCTCTTTAAATCCATGGGCTCAAGAGATCTTCATGCCTCTTGCTTCCTAAACAAAGGCTTCGTGGACACCCCACCATACCTTGCATAAGGATCTTTCACTTCGACTGTGATCCAATATATCAACAAATTTAAATGATGTTATGATAAAACAGAGTGAAAGCTTTTGGAGGAAAAAGTGATTGTCCACAGACAGAATTTATTGAGTCTGTAAACTCAGATGGATGAAGTCACTTCAAATTAAAATTAACATTTTCTTCAGTTACAAACCCAAACCACACAGTTAGTAAAAATTTTAAACCACACAGTTAGTAAAAATTGTGACATAAACTGGGCATGGTGGCACATGGTTTTAATTACAGCACTTGAGAGGCAGAGGCAGGCAGATCTCTGTGAGTTCAAGGCCAACCTGGTCTACAAAGTGATTCTGGCACAGCCAAGGGTACACAGAGAAACCCTGTCTCAAAACAAAACAAAATAAACAAACAAAAAAGAAATTGTGACATAAAAATACAATCACTAACTTTTATATTATGCTTTTGTATGTTAACTATTATTTACTTTTATCTGAGATATCAACTCAGGTTGTGGAGCGTAAAAATTTAGTTGCATAATATTTTATATTCTTCTCTGTAATTATGCTTTGAACACATGTAACATTTTAACTCAGTAGGCTTCAATTAAAATAGATTTTCCTTCGTGCTATTATAAGACCTACCCAATCTTTTGAGGCCTTGAGGAACAGACTGGCATCTCCTTGTGGGATATGTCTTTCCAGCACATGGCTTTTGTTCTGGAAAAATGCTGAAAAACTAAACTATTACCTCAGTTTTCTTGGTTCTTCAGTCTCTTAGCCAGTCCTTTAAACAGTAGATTTGCCAGTCCCTGTAGTCATGTAGTCATATTAACCAAACCTAAGATCAATCTCTATCACTCTCTCTCTGTCTCTCTGTCTCTCTGTCTCTCTCTCTCTCTCTCTCTCTCTCTCTCTCTCTCTCTCTCTCTCCCTGTCTCCCTTCCTCCCTCGATGTCTTCCTTCTTCTCTCTCTGATACATACACAAACAGACACACACACACACACACACACACACACACACATACAATTTTTGGTTCTGTTTTCCTGAAGAAACTTGAGACCTTGACAAATCATTTTACTTTACAACTATGGGAGCAGTTAGGCTTAGGATAACAAAGCATATATCACTCTGAATTTTAAAACCTTTATATTTTCATATACACTTCTAACACTCTTCTTAGAATCTGTCTACAGTTTTTATCAAATCAAAAATAAACCAAACAAATGAAAAATAAAAAGAAAGAAAATTGTGTAGAAGGAGTAGAGAAGGAGCAATGGAAGGAAAGTTGAAGAAAACATCAAACTCTCTCTCTCAGGTCACACTTATCTGTGGAGCAGAGGTAGCTGTGTATGTACAAATGGATGTTGGACTGGTGAAAGACCCATTTAAACCAATCTCCAAAGCAATGGTTTGGCCCAGCTCATGGTGGTATTACCCTTAGAACATGAAATAGTTGAAACCATTTTTTCCATCATGGAGTGTTAACTACAATTTTCAAACATGAAAAAAAAACCAAAAAATAAAACTTCCATTCCAAACTCTATTCCAAGGAAATGAATGAATTTTTACGCTTCCTTCCCAGAAAATTAGCTGGGGAAAATAATAGCATTAGCTGGGTCTGGCCAGGTCTGCTGTTGGGCACCCTGAAGTACAAAGTGTGGTTCCTTTGACCTCTGTCAATATTGTTCATGCATAGACACTGCAAAAGTCTCTTCTTCTGTTTTCTTTATTTATGTCTTAGGGGTTCACTTCTGTGGCAAGGTGGTTGTCTTTCTATCCAAGGAGTAGAAAATCTTGTTTATGTTACCTTCCTTTAAGAAAAAAGAAGTTTCCCCCAAGAATATTTCTAAATAGAAAGTATGTGTTGTCACAATTAGCAGAGCCCCATATTTATTCTATTCCTTCATCTATCTATGTTTCCATGCTATCCAGAGAAATAAAATATAGTTGATGACAGATAAGTCAGAGGCAACTGAGATCCTATAAGTGCCATGTGTCCTGGCTAGACTCAATCACCAAATTAAGAGTCTAGAGTCATCTGAAAAAGGTTTAATTGAGTACTGCTAGATTTTCTATGGTCATGTCTATGAGAAATTGTCTTGATTGCTAATTGATATAGGAGAGCCAGCTCACTGTCAGCACTACCATCTGCTGTGCTACTTTATATAAGTAAGCTAGCTAAGCAAGAACATGAATGAGCCAGAGAGTGAGCCAGTAGCCAAAGTTCCTCCAAGGTTCCCACTTTCAGGTTCCAGCCATGTCCTGACTTCCCTCAGTGAGTACTGTGACTGGGAGGTGTAAGATGAAATGCATCTTGCCCCAGGTGGCTCCTAGTCAGTGTATTTGTGCAGAAACAGAATAAAACTAGACCACTATATCTACTGATAATAAGGAATATTCCTAAAAACAAAACCAGTATTTCCTGAGGTTTTATAGAGATGTCATTATTCTTGTTCTAAAATTTCTATGTGGTTAGCCAAAGTTACTGTGATTCCTACCTTCAAATATTAGCTACTGGGTGTACCTGTGTTTCTGGTTAACAAAATTTAATTACCAAAATGCTCTACTTTTTCTCAGTGACACTAGCTCCACAATTTTGACAGGCTTCAGGAATTTAATGATACTGGGATGTGAAAACCTAATGGTAATTTTTTTTAAATCCCCCCTTTTTTCTTTCAGATTCCCTTTCATTTTCTTTAGAGATGCCATCAAAACACTCAGTTTACGGTTTCACTAGAGAAGTAAGTAAGTGATTGACAGATTGAGTGAGTACCATACCAGGTGGTAAAGCAGCCTGGAGGTCAAACACGCAAGGGCCCAACATTTCAGAATACTTGTTTTGTCAGGGTGAGTGTCAGTGCTGTTATGTGCATAAAATCACAAATTTAGCTGAATGCTAAGTCACTTGGCAAGGACTCATTTTACTGTTCTTCTTTATATATTTATGTATTTATTTTACCTTGTGTCATGTAAGATTCCTGGAAGCAACTAGAAAAACAGTCATAATCCATTTGATTTTCTGCTTTCCTAGGAGGGAAACTTTTGACAGATGATAAATAGTAACTGCTGACTGTCATCAACGCGAAGCTCTCATGCCTTTACATTAAACACAGAAACAGAGTTGTAAAGTCACAAGGGATGGGACTTTTGACATGGACGAGACAAATATGTAATCCTCAGAACTGCATCACTAATGGGATCTGAGCCACGGCAACAAACTAAAGCTAACTTTGATACCTCTTATCCACAAACCCGAGTCAAGCATGCATATCCATCCACGTGCGTGCACAAGAAAAATAGCCATTTTATAGCACTGTCTCTTTTAATTAAAGGTAACAAGATACCTGAAAACAAATAAAAAAAAATACCATCAAAACTTAGTTAATTAGATGACAAGGGCAATTCTAAGACACAAGGGTTTGACTCTCAGATGTTTGTATCTCATTAAACCTGCAGGAGAGTTGAGCATGTAAGACTCTTCAAACAAAACCAGTGAATTTGCTCATGTGACTTATCAATGGGAAGGTGTCGTAGCAAAGGTTACTTCCTATATAGTCTGGCCTGCTCCCTCTTCAGGGACTTGACAAGTAATCACAGAGGCTCCCGGATCATTCCCACTCTATGGCTAACTTTAGTGACATTCACTTCGAGTTATCTAACCAATTTAACAACCCAGTGTACTCTGGGGACCCAATTTTCACCTCAAATTATACATATTTTTGTACTTTGGATTAAATGACTGATCTTAATGGGCGGAATCGTGTCTAATAAGGCTGGGGAATAGCAGTTACTTCAAATTTCATGCTATACTGAATGATCCTAATATCAAATTAACTGGGTTTCATGGCAGTCTGTTTATTTACCCAATTAGTAACACTCTGCCCTTTTGGCTTTTATATAAAGCTTATTGTGTTTTATTCTGAATGAGGTAGACAAGGATAAAGAAATTGTTCCCATCATTTATGTCTCCTTTGTCCTTCCCATCTTCCATATACAAGCCCATGTATATGGGCTTCCAAGGGAGGAAGGCATAAGGGAACAGAGGTCGGAGGACGCAGAAGATGGGTTCCACATAGGTTCTAATGCTCAGCACAAAAGCTTTCGCTGAAGATGATTGAATGGAACCGTATTTCTATAAAGGCTTTTATGTTGTAAGCTGTTTTGTTTTGTATGATTACTGTGCGTATGAGGTTTGTCTATGATCACTCTCCATTTCTGCTTTTCAGTAACTTGATTTGTTTCCAAAGAGCAAAAAAGGTGGTAACTGTTTATAAAAACCTTCTTAGATAGAAGGAAAGCAGACATTAAAGTTGGTGGGAAGACTGGGTTAGGAGCTCAGTGGCAGTGTGTTTTCCTGCATGTGTAAAATCTTGCTTCAACTTCTAAACAAAAGGAAGGTAGAAGGAGGGAGGCAGGGACAGATGACAATGACGGTTGTGATGAAGACTCCCTTAAGCACTTCAAAAAACACATTTCCTTTTTGTTTTAGTTTTCAAATAACTCAATTTGGGGGAAGCATTATCCAAACTTACTGAATTTTGTTATCATTCAGAATCACACAACTGGTAATTACATGTGTCAGGACTTGAATCATTTTTGTCTAGGGTCTGATTGTTGATATTTCTCAATAATTATCATATGCATAGTGAATCAATAATCTTTTTTTTTCCTATTTTTAAACTTATTTATTATCTTTATTGAAAAAATGAAAGACTATGAACAACAAATAGATATATACATATAACACAATTAAATGGACAACCATGTCTTAAAAATAGTTAAGTTTTAAGTTTACTTTCTTTTATCTTCTTTCTAAGCAGCAATTATTCCTTGTTATTTTTTGCAGACATAGACTTTGAAAAAACTACATTCAAAAGCAATGTTTAATTTCTTATAGAAACATACACTGCAAGTTAAAATTAGCTTTTTAAAAATTATGCATTACAAAGAAACACTTAAATTTTAAAGCAAACCCACAATGAAGATTATTCCCTTCAAAGCTAAAATCTTAGATGATTACAACAATTAATTTGAATGTCAGCGGGTCTAAATGAGAAAGAAGATGAAGGCATTAAGTATCACAAGTCGCCAATTAGCTCAAGAGAACAAAAATGACCAGAATCATTACTTGAAATAGACTATAGGAGTCTAAGAAAGTTAAGTGCATGGAACATCTAGGTAACGCACTGTCATAAAAGGAAATATATTAACTTATGAATAGAACAACATGAAGTGACATTCATATTAAACTACTAGCTTTGGAGCAAAATGAAACATATAGTTTGAATCAATGTCAGCCAGAAGTGATACTCATCATTGATTATAGTTGTTTTCTCATTAAAGTTTAATAGAGGCTGTTAGTAGTGCATTTACATACATCTTCATTTGAAAGGCCTCAGAAATAGAGTGAGCAAACACAGTTAGCCCCAGATTGGTCAAATTCTCCTTCTTACCATAAATCAAAAGCAACCCTTCTGTGAAAGACGGCAGCATGATAAAGTCCTTACCCTTTTCTACGCCTAACCTTAGCCTTTCACACTGGAGAAGGGCAACTGGCAAAGACAGTTTCTTCCTTGTATTCTCATAACAGCATCTTCTGTCAGCCTGTTTTTCATAAATTAATTCATAAAGCAGGGACAGTATGAACCAAACATCTCCCAACCACTTTCTCTTCTAGAGATACACAGCATGGTGTAGGATTTCATCTTTCACAGATCCAGTCTTAAGAGGGAATAACCTAATGAGAAATATAAAATCAGAAAATAATTGCTGTGTAGCTGGACCTTATTAGGTCAGTTTCTATACTACCTTTTATCTGAATTCAGAACTAGGACAGCCGCCTCCCGGTTGTGTCTCATCGTAAGCTTGGGGTGGAGGGAGGTCTTCATTCCCCACTGTTGCGGAGCCCTAATGTCCAAGAAGCATATTCAAAACTTCTGACATTTTAAGAAAATGCTACAAAAATTTCAACCACAGTCAAATTACGATGAATCATCATGCATCTATGGAATTGTTGGAGGACAACAACCCAACCCAGCTAAGCCTTCCATGAAGATAGCAGACATAAAGCTACTCTAATACTATAGTTCATGTATTTTATCCTTGCAACTAAAAAAATGTGCATTTGAGGCAACCAATGGCCTCCAAGTAGAGACCACAGCACCTGCTACATTTAATTCTTTCCCTAAGAATGCTCCTCCTCCTCAGTAGCTGTGGAGGAGGGAAATGAGGTCACTTCTTCTGAGTTACTCTGAGTACTCATAAGGAGAAGGTCAAAGGTTGAGACCTAAACAGACCAGTTAACTTCAAATGAAGAAGACATCTGCTCATCAGCCACATTTTGTGCCTCCAGTAATCCTGACCAGCTGTCTCAGAAACTTCAATGGAGATCAGTTGAGACTCAGGACTGTTGGGTGGTTCCGTGCAAATACATCAGCAGGACAGGTAGGGGCTCACATGCCAATATTCCATTTGCCGTGTCTTAGCATTTTTAATGCACAAAAAAACAACACTCTAAAAAATTTTGTTTAGCTTCTCACAAGCTAGTAAAAGCATCCAGTCAGTGAATGAAAGTGAGTTACAATATTTAACACTGCCTGCGGGACAAACAACATTCCAATGTTTTGTGTTTTCCAGCTGTCAGGAAGACAAAACCCCCCTCTGTTGTCTTATCACACTTGTTTTCAATGGGATTAGGAGCAAACTGTCCTTTGAAAAACCTAGGAAAAGTTTATTTATTCCATTTACTAAGAAATAAAGCAGAGCTTTCATCCTGTGACAGATGGACAAGAAAAGAAGCAGGGTTCGCTGACTCATCAGGAGATGGTCTATCCCAAAATAAATGAGGCTAGGGTCTGGTCTCTCAGACCCCACATTTCCTTTGTGTCTTGAAATCATTATTTAATATGATTTAGATAATCCAGTCATCATTTAAATACATTTGAATCATGGATATTAAATTATTTTCTAGTACTCTTTGTTTGGGATGGTTTGTGAAGAACTGACAAGTGATTATAACTAAAAGAAAAATGGCATTGTGTAAACTGCAGTGTAATACATATTGTACTTCACTGGCTTCTGTTGGATTATCTGTCATTGGATTTTCAAAAATGTTGAGTGAACAGTCCCAAACAAATCAGTATTTAAAAATTTCGTGCTTCTCTCTTACCAGGCAATGTGATGGCAAGTAAGCCAAAGCTGTATTCAAGTCTGCCTTCCTTCTACAAAAAGACCAAATTAACTAAATAATTAAGAAGAAAGATCTCCTTCAGGTTCTATTTAATTTGAAAGAGCTAAAAGAAAAAACTGTCATAGAACAAGATAGATGTTCTCCATGGCCACATACTGGAAAGTCTTCAGAAGCCAACTCAGAGCAGCTGTACTGTTACAAATGACTCTTAGAAACAGAAAAAAAAAAATTGTGGAAGTTACTCATTCAACAAATCAGTAAGCAATTAACTTATACTCGCTCATTAACACTCACCTAATACTCAGCACACCTCACAGCCTTTCTACACGTGATCTCCCAATTTCTGCAACCAAAATTTCAATCCTCTTCGTTCAATTTTGTAAAAACATAAATGCAGTCTCCATGACCATCATTTAAATGCCGTAGAATTCTTATCTGTTGCAATGTATTTTTAAGCAGGAGAAGTTTGTCAGGCTTCTTTGCAGTTTTCACCCATAGACCACTTAGCTTAACACTGCAATGACTTGTTAAATACAGCCATCTTCAAATAAATTCACTCTGGTGCTTATGTGGTCTTAACTGCACAAAGTGATTCTAATGGTGCTTTTTATGGTTATCTGCTGAAAGAGACAAAGAAAGGCATTTGAAGAGGAACAGAGACACTGACAGAAACAGAAGGAGGGAGAGAGCATCAACCTCCACCATCCACGTTTCAATGAGGCTGTAAAAGAAGTCAAGAATGAGTCTGAATAATAGGGAAATAAATATAATGTCAAGTTACTGTTTGTCCAGTAACATGACTCTCAGCTTCTTCTCCAACCCTATGTCTTTGAAGAAAGCAACTGAAATGGCAGTCTCAAAAAAATAACAGTTGATACATTCTGATACACTAAATTCTAGACACATACAATTCAAAAATACAAATATAACCATTAAACCCAACATTTTCACATAAACATTAACTTATGAAACAAACATTCATTTTGAAGCTCACAATAGTAAAATTCAGAGCCTGGAGGGCACCAGATAAAAGACTGGATAAAGAAACCCAAGGTCCATCTTCCTTTAGAAGCCGGGTATCCTCCTGAAAATCCAAATCACCAGTACTCCATCACTGAAACAAACAGGAAGCAATGACCACCTCCAACCCCACCTTCTTTTCTCTTCTTGTGTGGACCCTCCAGTATGTTATAGAAGTTACCACTCTCTGAGTTCTTCTAGGAACCCTCTGCTTGTAATTCAATCTTGATTCTATGCACTCCACATGAGACCCCTAATCCTTCCCAAACAGTAATACCAACTGGAGACCTAATGTCAAAACATAGGACCCTATGGGACCATTGTCATTCAGATAAGTCCACCATCTTTCCTGAGGCCACAGTTGATGACACCAGGTAGTTATACTTCATTATTAACCCCCTGATCTCTTATACTGTAAGGCTGTTGTTGCCCTCTAGCTTAGCTTTTGGGTTTCCTCAAGAACCTTTCAACATAATAATAATAGATTCAAGTAATCAGACATGGTTAAATTACTCCATGTGAGGCTTCACTGTCTTCGTGTCTGAAACAATGACCCGACTCCAGTTTCTACTCCAACTATCCAGCTTCCCTTTACCATCTACAATATTTCTAAGGATGAATTCTGTCACTCTGGTGTTACCTGAAATATTTTAAAATGAAGATTTTAATACATTGATAGAGTCATGGATCATCTTCATGTTATTTTTCCCTACATGAACTCTGATTATGGCTTTTATATTTCTTTTTCTTCTCCTATTACTTGAATGTCACTAACCGTTACATAGAATGCCACTAACTCCTTATGAAAAATCTTATGATTATGTTGGTTCAGAATTTTCTAAGTTTTTCTGTGTTATTAGGAGATATTGGTCTTCTGGTAGACTGCTTTACCTAATTTCCAGACCACTGAAAAGATCATTCACAGACTCTTAGTGAAGAGGAGACCTCTAAGATCTGTCCCGAACAGGATAGCAAAGAGTATAGACTCCTTCAACTTTTCTCCAAGCCTCTGAATAAAGTGTTTTAATGACAACAATAGTCATTTAAACAAATGACTCATTGCTCAACTACTTTCAATTGTATGCTGTTTTTAAACATCTGTTTTGCATATTTGTAGAGTGGTAGTTTTAAGTCACATGGCAGTCTCTTTAGTATTTTGATCCCTGATGTACTTTTGTGTTCAGACTCTTTACCCTGTCATTTATTCCTGGAAAATGCAAACTGTCCAGTGAAGAATCCACAATCCACATGTGGATATTAAATTAGAATTGATAAAATTGAACTCAATGAAGTGATCAATTATACTAGCTCTGGGTGAGCTTCTGAGAGCTGCGTGAGAGTGTTTCTGACTCACTATCTCTCCTACTGGGTACTGAAGACAGAACTTTTGTCATCACCAATGGCTTGACCACAAGTATTTGGCCTCCCTCAATTTTTTTTTTTTTTTTGCTTTTCTCTTTCCTCCATTCCTGATATTGCATTGAGTCAATGGACATTTCCCCACTTCACTTGTTTTAGAATAAGTCTTGTTATGATTAAAAAGGTTGAAATATTTAAGAACCACCCATTCTAAACTCACCATTTTATAGATGTCAATACTCAATTCAAACAGGCCAATTTATTTCCCCATAGCAAGTCCATGACAAGAACACTGGTTTTCGAATTATGTAAATCTATGGCTGTCCTTGTGACAAGCCACATTGTAGTACCTGCTATCTCACACTAACATCAACATCACACAGGCACTCACAGGAAAAAATATTATCATATTTAAGAAATAAAATTATAGCCGGGCGGTGGTGGCGCACGCCTTTAATCCCAGCACTTGGGAGGCAGAGGCAGGCGGATCTTTGCGAGTTCGAGGCCAGCCTGGTCTACAAAGCGAGTCCAGGACAGCCAGAGCTGTTAAACAGAGAAACCCTATCTCGAAAAACCAAAAAAAAAAAAAAAAGAAATAAAATTATAAAATACTTCAGATGCAGCACTGTTCGCTATCTAAAAGTGACATTTTAAAAGAAAATTTAAAAAATATGGACATGTCCATCAGAACACTATCCTGAAGGCTTGTGGGTAAAAGTAACATAGCAAACCTGTTATGGAGCAGCATATGTGTATATTAATTTGTCAAATGTTTACTGCACACCTACTGTGTGTTAGGCACTGAATATCCACTTAGTAGAAATGCATTTCTAAGCCAGAACTAGATTACTCTGCAATGGGATCAGCAGACTTCTAACTATAAAATTGGAACTGCTTCAGTAGGTACCGATTTGGAATATCTAGCCCATTCTGAGGATACCAGAAAAAGTATAGTAGAAGGACCCTTTGTTCATTCATGATTTCAATAAAAAATGAATTTAAGTAGCTTGTGTGCATCAGCACTGGGACGGAATACATGGATAAGTAAGTTGGAACCCTGTCCAAATGAAGCCTCAATCCAGCCAGAGAGCCCTCCATAGTTACCACAGAACCTGAAAGAAAGGAGGTCCTAGTGAGTTTCACTGTGCTGAGATACACTCTATGTATAGCTTGTTATTCTGGATCTAGGGCATCACTCTCCATTACCGCTTCAAGAAAATGGATCTTGATGGCAATTCTACCAACAATACAGGTTGGTTTAGCAACAGATGATCTTCTAAAACAATTTTGGAACTTCTGGCACCATGCACATAGACATGGCTAATTTTTGGAAGCTCTTTGTTGTCAGCTTCAATAATTTATATGTATGGGTGCTAAATCTAGTGACCCCAGAGAAGTCTGTAGACTATGAGGACCAAGTGATGAGCGCTGAATGATTGCTGCTTTGAATTACTATTCAGCCTCACTATAGTTCATGCTTTTTAGAAATGCAGCAGTAATCAATTTAAACATTTTATAGCAAGGTGATAAGGACAGTGCTCTGAGTTGACTCTGGCATCATTAAATTATGCATTGCTAAATGTTTTCTAATTGTCAATTACTTAAATCTCAGGCTTGGTCTTCTCATCCACTTTCAAGGTGACTTCTCTTTGTTTCTGTTTTAATACCTATAAATCAAAGTGGGAGGTGCCAAAATGATACTTACTGTCTACCTGCGAAAGGTCTTCTGATGATTAGTGGGTTAATAGCTGTATGAACATTGCAGTAATTGAATATCAAACAGGAGAAAGACTTCAGAAGCCTCATGCTTTCCTGGGGAATCTTTCCACAGCCTCATTTGTGTGTGTGTGGTGGGGGGGGGGGAGTCTTTGTCAAACATAGGAATATATTATATGTGCTCTTTAGTCCTCTGGTGATATGCTGTCCTCAGTGAGTTTTCAAAAGTACTCACTAAAATGGTGCTATTTGTTACTTCCTGCAGAATTCCAGTGAATAACACATTTAAACTAATGCTCTGTCAAATTTAATAGTCGTAATTGCCTAATTATCTGCTCTAGTGTGATGGTAAAGCCTTTTAACATCTTGCTTTCCCCTAAGGAGAATGAATGTATTTTCCAGAATACCACCTTTCTCTTCTTTGGAGAATACTCAAGCATATAATTCATTTTACTCTCAGCTCAACAGATACCATCTCATTGCTCTTGTTGTTTCAGTGTGTTTTGTGTGTGTGTGTGTGTGTGTGTGTGTGTGTGTGTGTGTGTGTGTTGCTTAAGTTTGCTTTAGTTTCACTCTGTCTGTATGCCTGCTGGCCTCAAATACACAAATGTTTTACAATGGTAAGATTCACATGTATAAAGCATTGTGAATGATTGTTCCTTGATTATTCATTGGCTTTCTAAGTTAAATTTACAGCATCCCTTTCTAAGACATCATTTCATTTCAGCTTACTCAGTAGTACTTGTCCAGAAATATGTCTTTCACTTTCTTGATAATCGACACTCTCCTTGATCCATGTCTAAAGATTTGTATCAATTCACTAGTGTGGTCATTTAATATACATGGCCAGATAACCTTGGAATTAGATGAATAATTTTCTACTTCAGCTTGTTTTTTATCTACTTGCTTTGATTTTTGTGCAACTTTGGCCTCCTGAACTCTTTACCTTAATATGACATATTATTTTGACATTTTTTCTTTTTTGCCACTGAACTTGAACTTTCAATAATATCCACTGCACCTGGGGGTCCTATGGACTTCTTGTCACTCAGATGTCATGTGCCATGATATGTGCTAACATGTGCCATGATATAAAGGCCCATTTTTCGATACAGAAAACTATTTTAACTGGTCTATAAAATCAGAAATGGAGAGGGATGCATCCAGATTAATTAGAGTCTGCCTGCACTCCAATATTCTCCACTGAGAATGGGGGACACTTAAACAGTAGCCTTGCCTGGACTTCTAACACATAGTTCTAATACTTAAAATACCTCCAAAATATTTCTGAAAGCTTTTTGATGAATTGAGCCAACAAAAGCCATTTGCTGAGAGAATCAAACTTGGATCCCCAACTCTAGATATTTGTCTTTTTCTGCTAAATATTCTCAAATTTTTACAACTTTAGAGTACAACTTCAAATCAGGTGTGGTGGTTAAACCTTCCAATCTTAGCGCTTGAGAGTCCACAACAAGAGAATTTCTGTAAAATCCAAGACCATCATGAGTTCCAGGACTTCCTGTGTACCAAAACCCTGAGTATCACATAAGTGATCATATTGATATGTGATCAGTAAGTATGACCTTTATTTTCTCTCTAAAATATTTATCATGAATATCCTTACTCCAAATTGGGACTGATCCCTTCTATGAAATGTATGTTGATTCCTTCCAGTGAAGGATTGTGGGAGATGGATATGAGTAAGTCAGGGAGCTAGGCAATAGATAATAGACAAATAGTATATGATAGATTGATATATGTAATATATGATAAATTTATAGATGATAGACAATAGATGTATATGATAGATAGATAGATAGATAGATAGATAGATAGATAGATAGATAGATAGAT
>CAJQZJ010032618.1:198361-230221 GCA_907164525.1 Lophiomys imhausi | reverse complement strand
GATAGATAGATAGATAGATAGATAGATAGATAGATAGATAGATAGATGATAAATAGGAAGACAGACATAGAGACATATAGGAAAGTATAACATCATGTTTTATGATGGCAAAAAGTTAATTTGAAAAGCTGATCTCCATTGAAAGTCTCAAAAATACAGAGATATTTTGACTGCTGTTCCATAATCTTAGCTTTCATGCAGTAAGCATATTTCCATTTACTTCAGAAATGTTTGAATTACAGTCAGTGACTTCACATTTACCTAAAAAAACAAATTTAGATTTTGTAAAAATATCCAAAATGGAATGGAAGTACTTGTCCTTTCTGAGTTAACTATGTCATAGTAACTGTTCCATTGCTGTGAGGAAACATCATGACCGAGGCAACTTATAAAAGGAAACATTTAATTAGGGGCTTGGTTACAGGTTTAGAGGGTTAGTTCATGACTATTCTGGTGAGAAACAGACAGGCATGGCACTAGAGCAGTAGCAAAGGGCTTTACATCTTGGTGCACAGACAACTGGTGGAGAGACACTGGGACTGGCAGGGGCATTTTGAAACTCAAAGTTTACACCTAGTACCACACTTCCTCCAACAGGGCCACCTATACTCCAACAAGGCTGACATTCTAATGCTTCTAATCCTTCTCAAACAGTTCTACACCCTGGTGACTAAGCATTCCAATACATGAGCCTATGGGGGCCATTCTTATTCAAACCACCACATTGTCTTATTATGAAAGAGATACAGGTGACAAAGTGTCTCCAATTTAGATGTCTCAGATTCCACAGACTGAGATATCCTAAGGATCTCAGCTCTAAAGTGAAGCAAGGATACAAGGAGGCAAAACACCTTGACTGTAAACAATAGGTCTTGATTCTGCTGAAACTATTGAAAGCAAAGAAAGCTGCTAGATACAAAAGAAATTCAGGAGGTAATTGTAGTCTACAAAATTGCAAACTCCAGAATCTAAGGTTCAGGGGAGAAAAATCACAGTGGATGGTCTGGAAAGCTTGTAAGAGTAGCAGGACTAGGAAGTTTGCTCCTAGAACGTGTCTTCTAGACGGGCCAGGGAAGCTGAACCCATGAAACTTCAAAAATAAGGCAGCCTAAACCATATCTGCATGATACAAATATAGCTGACATCTCTATGTGAATGGGGAAAATCACACAAGGCCTGATCCTTAGATGAAGAGCTACAGGCAATCAATGGTCCTGAGATAGGAAGAATCAGTTTCCTCATGCATGCCCTGGTAAGTTAAGAGGATCCAGTGGGTCGATTTTAAACATATTTCATATGAGCAACACTAATATATTTTATCTCTATCTATATCTATCTATCTATATATTAGCAAATATATCAACTCAATAAATATTGAATTGACAGGGAGTTGGGAGAGGGGACACAGAATGAGTTAGATTAGGAAGAAGGAGTATAGAAATGATATCAATATCTTAGTTACATATGAAAGTCTCAAAACTTAAAAACAAAACCATGCTTAAAAATCCTCACAGTCCATTTGAGTATGTTATAAAATACCATATAAACTGAGTACTTTATCAACAAAAGATATTTAACTCATTATATAACAAGTGAGGAGGTTCAAGATGAATACATTTAGTGTCTGCCAAGGTTCTCTCTCCTTTAATGGAAATGCCTTCTTGAAATATCCTCACATGTTAAAAGGGAAGGAAACACAAATTTTTAGCCTTTATTACTAAGGAAACTATTTCCAACAAAAAGAGTAGTCTTTCATAAGCCATGTGCTTCCAAATAGTCCATCTTTTATTTTCTTTAGGGATTAGATTCCATTATGAGGATATTGGAAGGACATGAATATTGAAACCACAAGTTATGAAATATGTAATGAAAACTATGAAACAAAATCTTGCATAAGCATTAGTAAACAATCAGGGGAAAGAGCACATTAAAACGTATAATTAACTAAGAATTTATACATGAACCCCAAATTTCAAAATTTGTAACCAACTGATTCTATTAAAATAAAAGGGATTAATGTGTTTTGGAAAACCTATTATCACTAAATATAAATAAATAAATAAATAAATAAATAAATAAATAAATAAATAAATAAATATCAAATTAATGATTACAGCAAGTGATACAGGGAAAGAGACCTGTGAATTGAGTTTGTCACTGTGAGTGTTGTCAATGTGACACTCAGTTCAAAAACTGCTTGGTGGTGATTAGTTAAACACATGTATGCATTTATGTGACATCTGTGTATGTACTCCAGACAATCAGACTTATGTTTAAAAAAGTAATTAAATTACGTTGCAGTATTTATATCATATTTAATTGGCTCCGCGGCTAATCCTTAACCATCCATTATAAATGAGTACACACAAATACCACATGGACTTTAACAAGCCTTGGCCAGAATTGACCAATCTTAGCCCATCTAAGCTAGCTCTTAAGTCTATCCCCCAAATATGACCACATATGTACATATGTCCCCTTGGACTGCCATTCTCCACACTAGCTGATGTTCCAGGCCATCTGTAATGATCCTCTTGCATCTACCCCATGGTGTGTGCCTCCTTCTTCCTGCTTCTGGCTGGAATGCATTAATCCTTTGTCTAAAGCACAGGCTTCCTGTTCTAATCTCAGGTAGTCCCACCTTTCTCTGTCTTTGCCCAATCTCAGGCCTCAGCATTTATTTTAACCAATCAGAGTCAATGTAAGTAACAGACAGAAAGCAGAACCAATTAATTAACATTTAGAATGCTTAACACTACACCATCAGATGTAGGTACACACAGAGAAAGGATGATGAATAAGTGCTTCCAAGGAAGGAGAAGCAAGGTTGATTATGTGTATAAAGCTTCCCTTTCTCCCTGTTCTCTCCTCTTCCAGTTCTTGCTGGCTCTATCTTATTTCCTCTCCCCCATCTTCCTTTCCTTTCTCTCTCCCTATTCTCTTCCTCAATTTTCCTGAATTTTTTTCTTTTCTCCTCTTCCTTTCTTCTTCAGCAACTGACTTTCAACTTCATTTTCTGTTTTTCCTACACACCTTCCCTTCACTCTGAAATTTTTTCTTTATTTTCTATTATTCTATTATACTAACTTGATCTTTTTGATTAATGGTTTAACTTCCACTAGTAGAGTATTTGTTTGATTTTCCTCTCTCCCTCATAGATTTTACAGTTCTCAAAAACCACACATTCTATCACATCCATCATTGTGCACAGTCAATGAGTGAAAAATCTAGTGTCTATGGAGAATGAAGACACACAGGCACAGAATTCCTTCTTGTGATACAAAACTATTGTTCACACCAGAACATCCATCCTCATGATTAAAATACTAGAAAATACCAAAAGCCTTATTTGGAAGATCTTATTTTCTGGTGTATACCAAATTACCTCTAAAGACAGAGAAGGCAAAGAGACTGCCTATAGTTTCAAACTAAAATACAATAACAGAAACACACCTGACTTTAAGAAGCATTAATACCAATCCTTGAAAATAGTAAGGCCATATCTTTAATTTATTACAAGTACTTTGATCTTTTTCCTTTCTGTGTCAGAAACAGTCACTGCTAGTTTAACCAGGTGAATGCCAATGACAGAAGACAGATTCCCTTTACACATAGGAAGTCAAGAGAAGCCCACAGGTAAACGTCAGAATATGGGATCCAAAGTGCAGATACTCCTTGTTTTAAATTTAATCCTGATGAATATAAGTAAAAACCATTTAAAATATGATGTGTATTTGGCAATATGAAGTTTCAAAAGAAAACAAAAATACAATATTCTTATACTCAGAAAAACTGAATTAAAGAAGAACATGGTAAAAAGCCCATAGAGAGAGAGACATCTAGATGGAAGACTGTAAAAAAAATAAAATAAAATGGCTAATGAAACTATTTAACCACTATTTAAATTATTGTTAATTGGTTGGGCGGTTATTAATTCTCACCCGGACATTATAAATGAGCACACAGAGACGACATGGATTTTAACAAGCCTTGGCATGAGTTATGCAATCCTGGCCCATCTAAGCTAGCTCTTAATTCTGTTGCCCAAATATGATCCCATATATACATACATCCCCTTGGACTGCCATTTTCCATGCCATGCCGATGTTCCTGGCCATGCGGAATGAGGTTCTTTTTCCTAACCCATGGCGTGTGTCTTCCTTCCTGCTGCTCGTGGCTGGAATGCCTTTTTCTTCCTGCTGCTGGCTGGAATGTTTTAGTCCTCTGTCTAAAGTGCAGGCTTCCTGCTCTAATCTCAGGAAGTCCCACCTTTCTCTGTCTTTGCCCAATCTCAGGCCTTGGCATTTTATTTAACCAATCAGAGACAATATAAGTAACAGACAGCAAGCAGGACCAATTAATTAAAATTTAGAATGCTTAACACTACCCCAACAATTCCCTCGTTTTGTCTAAAAAAAAAAAAAAAGGCTAAATTTTTTAACTCATATAGTAAAAACAATAAGACAAATATGACACAATCAAGAAAACCACATATAAAAGTTATGCACATAATATTTAGGCTATTTGTATCAGGCAATCTGAAGAAAGGAAATCATCTATCTTTCTTGGTGTGTCTAAAGTTCTGAACCTAAATAATTTCTATCACGTCCTATATATATAAACCTAAAGATTTTATTTAGACTTGAAGATATCCTTTTAAATCTTAAACAACTCAAGTTCAATTGAAATTTCATAACTATTATGCCTTCAACCCCGTCAAAGACATAAGAAGGGATAAAGTTATTATTTGAGTGAGTAGGAAGCATAGGAGAGCAGCTTCCAAAAAGAAATATGACAGTTTGTTGCCTAGACAGTCCCAAATATCTCTCAATATCGTTGGAGCATCATCTTCAGCTTTCTAGCCAAGCATTTTTCACAGACTAAATTGTGCAGCAGGAAATAAGGAATTCCCCATTCTGTCTCTGCAGAATCAGGACATCGACTTACCTGCTATTAAGCTCTGGTCCATCTTTGGACTGTATATAGTCTGTTGGGAGAGCAGGGGCATTTTTGTCCAATAGGAATTATCTCCTGATGGGAGATTTCTTTTTGAGGAATCATCTCCTGATGGGAGATTTCTTTTTGATGCTCATTGTCTTCTTCCAAGTCAAGTGGGAGCTATCAGGAGCTGACTGTCTTAAGTCAAACAATTCTTAAAATAATAAAAGCATCTTTAAATGCCATTTTCTGTATGCCTCTGAGGGTTTTGAAGACATCTACGGATTTATTTATAAGTCTATCTATCATCTATCCTCTATCTATCTATGAACAAACAAACTGTATATTTTTAACAATTTACTATCTGTTTAACCTATTAAGTCTATTTTGTGATAAATTAAGACTAGTATTTGACATGACCAGAAGCTTGACTGGCCATCAAACTTGTATTGTCCAGACTCCTCAATAGATTGCAATAGCAACCCATGAAAAGATTGGAAGTAAACCTGTACTTTTAAATGAGTTGTATAGGCACAATACCTTATATAAGAGTTGAAATATACATATTATGTGTCAAAATATAAAATACTATACTAATGAATCAAACTTAATCTTATGTTTGTATCAATATACAAAATTCTATACACATGTATGAAAAGATAACTTTGTTTAAGAATAACAAGTTGTGAGTTTCAGAGCAGATTCAATAATCTATCCTTATATCTTATCATTTCTATATTATATACATATATTCCCTCTCTTTTTCTTTTCAACTCTTTCCCCCCTATATAAGAAAGAAGGATAGAGAAAAGAAAAAAAATAAAAAAGTCCTTGAATCTAATCTCCTATATCTTGCTTAACAAGACCATTTAACAATTTGTAACTATTACCCCGAAAAGAACATTTGTAACACATCAAATAACCAAAGAATCATCCACCCCACTTTTTGGGAATGGGACGTCGATCTCTTAAAATTTCTTCCTGCTGAATTGGGTAGCAGAAAACCTGTTTAGGGGCCCAAATAAAATGAAAAAAAAAATGGTTAAGCAAGTAAATTGTAACATTTGTTGTCCAATCTCTATGTGCTCAACAATTTGAATATCCTGAGCAGTTTGTAATTCGAAGCTGGACTTTGGTAGGCAAGTTCAGAGCTTTATTAAAGACCTGTCTGGAACAGTCTTTGAGGCTGGACCATCTCAGCAAACTGTTTGAAGTTGTTCTGGATGCAGATTTTGAAGGAAACAGCTCTTAAGGCAGTCTGTGAGGCTGGATCATTTGGGTTACTTGTCTTATCTTCTTTGGACTCTGGTCCCATTGTTCTGAAAATATATAATTTCTCACAAGTAACATATAGTTCTGCAATTACCAAAATGCCTTGGATGTGCAGGATGAACAAATCAATTAAAGAATATTTTCTGTTCTTTGTTTGAACAGAAGAAAGACATTTGTAAGTCTCCATTTATGCCATATGAAAGGATGGCGTGTGATAATATTACATATATATGCTATATATAAAATCTATTTTAAATTGAAAATACAGAATAAGACTGTATGGAGTTTAAGTATTCTCCTCTACAGTTGACATACATGTTTTAATTGATTAAAACAGGTTTATTCTGTGTTGTTCTGGCTTTTTGTAGATTAGGTTGGCCTCAAACTCAAAAGGAAGCAATCTGTCTCTGCCTTTGTGTCCCATGTTTTGGGATCAAAGTTACGCATTTAGATATTTCTTTCCTTTTCTCCTTTCTTTGGAGATTTAATTTCTATATGGATATATCTTTCCTTATTGAGATAGGGTATTCTCTTTGTACCTTGGGCTGTCTTGATTTGCTCTGTAGAGCTCTGTAGGTTAGATTGGCCTTGAACACACAAGGAGACTATTTTTACCTTGTCTCCCAAATTTTGAGATCAAGAGATTAGCCTGCTTCTGCCTCCAAAATTCTGAGATTAAAGGCATGTACCTTCATGCCCAGAGATTAACATATCTCTTTTAGGGGCAAAATGCCTCCTGAAACCAGTTCCCTCTAGTGGGAGCCCCACAACTAAGGAGACTGGCTTGTGACCCCTTTCTCTTTATGTAAATTTGAGATTTTCTGCATTTATTCATTAGATCAGTAAGGGTACTATTAAACGTCAAGGAAAAAATATGTCATTTTTGAATTCTAGACTGTCTTTAGTAAGCAGCCTTATTTTATCATCAGGTTTCCCTCCCTGCCTTCATTGTTTAAACCAGGCTGTTCTAGAATCCAGAGATATGCCTGCTTCTTCCTCTAGTGTGATGGGATTAAGGGATTAAGGGTGTGTGCCAGTACTACCCTGCTCAAATATTTCACTTAAATCCCAGATTTTAGTAACTCTGTAACCTTGAGAGCAACTTTGAGCTGTAGTGACAATTCGAAATCTGCCCAAAACCTTCAAAAATCTCTTATTTTTTAGCAATGCCAAATCAGAAAAATATCCTTTCTACCTCCTGATATAGGAAAATCAAAGACATCTAAACAAAAGTCAAGCAAAGAAACAGCAACATTCCAAAAGCCTTGGCATGTCTAACCATGCCATCCCATGCTGAAATTAAAGTTTTGTTCATTATTCCTTGAAATCTAGTTGTGACTGTATTTCACTGGTGGGCCAATACCAGAAACTCCTGATAGGCACCTAGTGCCCAGGGAGCTCTTAGCTCCAGCTGCCATTAGTTTTGTATTATCTATCAGGAAGGGCCTTGCTCCTTCCTTCATTATCATTGTTGGCAATTTAGCATTCCATCTGTAAAGTCTTTCCTTTAATACTATCCTGGTCTGGACTTTCACAAAAAAGATACACAGAACCACATTTGTCAGGTAAAAATCATTTGTATGCTAAGAGGAACAAACTCATTTGGAATACAAAAGTATTGAGGCACTATGAATTCCTCCATTTTAACCTAGGCTATTAATTCTGTTCTCAAGCTCTGTTTAGAAGGCTGATGGTTTTTTAGTATGGAAGGAGAGCTAAGCCTTAGCTCTCTGACTTTGCTGCAAGGCAACAGCTTTTGTTAAGTTAGCCGCACCTTTGAAATGCATTTGGGTTGAGTTCCCCACTCTTTGGCTAGGAAACCGGCTTTCACCTGGGCCTTCTCATGCTATAAGCATGGATTCTAATTGCCCTACTTGGATGCCCTATGTAGAAAAAAATATGGCTAGTTAAACTATTTAACCTGTATTTATATTATTGTTAATTTGTTCCGCAGCCTTTAATCCTTATTCTGCAATTATAAATGAGCATACAGAGACCACATGGATTTTAACAAGCCTTGGCCTGAGTTGTGCAATCCTGGCCCATCTAAGCTAGCTCTTAATTCTATTGCCCAAATATGATCCCATATATACATATGTCCCCCTGGACTGCCATTTTCCATTCCATGCCAATGTTCCTAGCCATGCGGAATGAGGTTCTTTTTCCTAACCCATGGCGTGTGTCTTCCTTCCTGCTGCTCGTGGCTGGAATGCCTTTTTCTTCCTGCTGCTGGCTGGAATGTTTTAGTCCTCTGCCTAAAGTGCAGGCTTCCTGCTCTAATCTCAGGAAGTCCCACCTTTCTCTGTCTTTGCCCAATCTCAGGCCTTGGCATTTTATTTAACCAATCAGAGACAATGTAAGTAACAGACAGCAAGCAGGACCAATTAGTTAACATTTAGAATGCTTAACACTACCCCAGCAGAAGACATTACATTAGACTTGCCTTACATTCTGAATTAATAAGAACATCCAAACTTTCTCATTTCCCCATACTGATTTTCACCTCTCAATCCCACAGAAAAAAAAAAGATATAGTTGTTCGACTTTTTTGTCAACAGTTTGTAAATGTATATACATTTAACTTTCTTCACTATAAGTGTGCTCTAAATGAAATCCTGATTTTCTAGGAACTTCCATACATTCTTTGTAGAATGACTAAAATGTCCTCTGTGTTCCTATTGTACAAGATAAAGAAATCCAGTAGAACCCATCAAATGGTTTATCAATTAGTCTAAAAAAGTATTATATTTAGAAACTCTAATAATAACAGAACAGGAATATAATCCCAGAAATACAGTCCAAAGCCCAGCTACACCACTTCCTGACTTGAAACTCCCCCTGATCTAGGATATGGCAACTGTTGCCCACTCAATGATCTCATAATGTTATTAACTAGAAAATGGAACATAGTTACTACAGCGTATGTCACATAGGTACCCAGACATAACCCTGATTATCATGTCTCCCTGTTCCTCAATGAAGAATAATTCCAGAATAAAGAGAGCCACTGTTCGCAATTATATTCTCACAGCCTTGATAAACATTCTTTATATTTACAGTCATGCTAAACAAACATTTGATAGGTAAATAAATTTAGTGAATATATCTTTATTTTCAAGCTACATTAGGACTTCACTGAAATAGGATATCTATTCTTTGCAATATGATACTTTATTGTTGTGCATTCTTCTTCCAGAGAAAAGACAGTGTCTTCAGAAGGATACTCATCTACCTCAATGTCCGAGTTTCTTTCTCCTCTGCTGTGCAATATAGGTGTGAGAATGAGGAAATGACCCAGACCTCTCCAGTGGCACCCTGTCTCCACTATCCTCTAACACTAGTGATGCCTTTCTTCTAACTATCCTTTGCATCTGTGAACTTCTCTTCATCTCCATGGACATCAAGTTTGCTTAAGTCATTATCAGATCACACAGACTAGGCAGTAGTCTCTCAGCTTTTCTATTGCCATCTGTCTGCCTCATCTTTTTCCAGTTCATTCTCCTAAAATTGGTTTGATTTGGAAGGGAAAATTCTTTATAAAAATTTTCTAATTGTTCTACTTGTCCGACACAGTGGTCACTTTGAGTCATCACAGCCCAGTTAGCCCTTCAGCAATATTTTCTACTTTTCATCATATCTAACACTTACGCAGAGTTACCATATACCTTGCCTCAAGGACTTGTGCCTCTCTCTGGGAAGCTTTCTTGTTTCCTTCACTCTGGCTCCTATCAGAGTAAATCTTATTTAGCTTTCTGAGATTAGCCCAAACCTCACATCTTGAGAAAAACCCATTTCTGCCAGATTATGCCTCCTCTGTTTTCCATTGTTTCCCCCATTTCCTTGTGATGCACTTAAACATCTCTGTATTGTTGGATTGATTTTCGCTTCCGTTTCTACCAGAAGATCATTACATCTATTTAGCTCATCGCTTTCCTTCTGCTTGATGTATCTCCACTGCCAGGGTTTTGCAAATAAATTAATGACTGGAAGAACAGAAGCCAACCAGAGCCTTTCCTCATCTTTATCTATCTATCACTGGCTCCCAGTACCTCATAAAACACAAATTATTCTTCTTTGATTTCTGTTATTCAGACAATTGACATGAGAACAAAGCCCCGCCTACCTGACCAGAGCAATGATGAGTTGTCTCTGCTGCAGTGGAATTATTATGCTAAGACAACAAGTAGAACTTAGAGCAAGGAGTCTAGCATAACTTCTAATACAGCAAGGAGTCTAGCATAAACTCTAATGGAGCAAGGAGTCTAGCATAACCTCTAATGCCTTTCCATCTTCCAAATGTTTTGGGTGCCAATAACTTGCACTTAGAAGTTCAACAGTGCTCAAAGCATAGGTAAATATCCTGAAATGTGTCCTGTACCTGAGAGAAAAACCAGCTCCTGCCCTTGTTATCAAGAGGTCCAGGAAGAGCCCATGTGAGAATGTAAAGTATAGCTTTTCTTGTATAAAAGGGCATCAGGGATAAGTCTACAAGGAGCCAGAAAATCATCCCTACTCTTTAGAATGGAGATAATTCTGAAATATTAAAAGTGGCTTCGTAGGCACTGATACTGACATATCTTTACACCAAGGAACCAAAAATTCTGTCATTAATTAAAGATGTCAGGCTGGCTTTGACTGGGTACTGGTAAGGAAGGTATAAACTTGGTTGCACTCTTAAAAAACCAGAAAGACTATGGAAAGATGAAGTGGAAAGCAGGATTGATCTTCCTCATCTCCACTGTAGGATTAAGGCTTACAAGTTTCTGGGACAGGAGCTCAATATCCATTTCCTGCTTGGCCCATGCATGAGCTCTTATTAGTATCTTGGTTTACAGTGCTTGGTATTTGTATGTTTGCAGTCATCAGGCCAACTTTGAAATTGTTAATCAAGGGTGAGAGACAGCATGGCAGGGTTAGAAGATATTTATTTCTGAGCCATATCCTAATCAATATATTCTCATTTAAAATCCACAAACTGCAATATAAAAATATCTGAACATGTTTAATTATATCAATTAAACATTTAGCTTGACATTGTCAACAGGAAATGGAACACTTGCATAGAAATAAGCATTGCTACTTTTAATACTATATGTAATACAGTGTTCTATATTTCAATTTATTTGGTCTCACACCTCACCAAATGTCTCTGGAGATAATGCCAAACCTAGCTACCCTTAGGGGAAGGGGAAAGTGAGCAGGCCTACTTTGCATTATTTATTGTCTTTCTTAAGCGCTATCTAATCTCAGAGTTCTTTAGCAGTGTTTGTTGAGATATGCATGAAGGGGTTTACTAGTATTTTTATTTCCACCATTGGTTGTCAGTGTGACATTAGGCATTTAGTTAATGTCTGGAGTTCTCTGCATTGACTCAGAAAACTCACATGTATTGTTTATAAACACATCTCTCCCATCTGCTGCTATTGTCACATCTCTGCCTTAAACTATGGAAGTAGATTAGAGTTGTGTAGGTGGAGTAATATCTTCAATGCCTATCTACCTACAGGCTGAAAATATCACCCATGTCTCTGGGGTCTAATCACTAATTGCTTCTCCAGAAATATACAGGTAGCCACTTGCTCTCACTTTCCATGATAACTTACCCACCAAGAGCTTTAAACAGGGTTTTAAAGATATGAGAAGAAAGCAAGAGAGAAACATGTCTAGAACCTGGCATCCAGGCTTGTTGGTAAGCACTCAATTCATGATGGTGCTCTTTCTCTAATTGTAAAGGGGACTGCTGAAAAGGAGGAATGGTAAGAAGAGGCAGGAGAAGCTTCCCAAGATTGTTTAATTGCATATACAATTGCATTCATTAATGTGTGTATGCATACATGTCAGGTTTCTCTTTAATCACTTGAAAATGTTATCCTCTGCTGTGTTTAAAATTGCCTCATAAGGAACGGCAGGATTGCTCAGTGGGTACTATCTCTTGCCACAATGTCGGGAGAACTGAATTACAAGTCCAGAACTCACATAAAGGGGAAAGGGGAGAACTGAAACCACAAAGTTGTCTCTTGACTTCCACATTTTTGTAAAGCACTTGTACACAAGTAATAATAGTAATAATAACAATAAATAATGATAATGGTAAAGTAGCTCTTTATATGCTTTATGCAAAAATCTTAAAATTCTTTCAATGTAATACAATGAGTAGCTTTTCTGTGCTCTGAGTTAGAATTGGAAAACTAATTGAGGATGTCCATCTTTGACTCTCAGTGGCCACACAGCCTTAAAACTTAAAACCAGGCAGGTCAAGCTGATTGAAAAGAATCTTGTCACTCAATTCATTTTCCTCTGTCTTGGGGAAAAACCCACTAGAGACCTAGAATTGTTTCCCAACCAATATATAGATGGACTTTACAAATATTGTTGGAATTTGCTTTCAGCAACATTGAGAATGGAAAACTTGTTGGGAAAATGGGAAAAGTGTTAGTACACTCTTGGGAGCAAAAATTCAGATTGAGAAAACATGATTTAGAAAATAAACAAGACCCAGGATGATGGCACTAAGCAGAGGGTTGTTCAGGCCCAGGCTAACCCGGACTACATTATGAGACTCTGTTTCAAAATGAATAACAAGCAAAGAGAGAAGAGGACACTTCCCCTTTCATGATTTGCAAGTTAATCTTCTGAAAAAAGCCCATTGGTTTTTCAACATTTTTCTACATTTGAGGTTTGGCAACTCAAACTCCAGAGATGAAACTATTGTGTTTAAGTGCTGATCGACTTGTGCATATTAAAAATAATTTCCTAGATGTCAATCTGAGAGGATGATCATGTGATAATACATTTTCTCTTTGATGTTCATGTGAGAATTAAGAGAGTTAACCTGTTTACATGAGTAACATTGAAGTACCTATCTAGAAGGCACAGAGTGTCACAGACACTTAGAAACTTAAAATGATTTGACATCAAGTCTAACAGAGAACATGGAAGATTTTAATGAAATCTCTAATTTAATTGCATTTTAAATTGGTGAATATGGGTCATCATTCCTCAACCCATTAACTGTTCTAATAGCTTTGCTTTATCCTCCTGTAAATACAAACAAGGCCACATATAGAAAAGAAAAGAAAGCTACTATGTGAGGAAAAATAATGGACCTAGAGGATGTCTATGAAATTGATGATCAAGTTCACATAGTATTCATAATTTCAAAAGTCTGAATCCATATTAACATGAATGGTCATTGTTTTATCACACCTCACATCTAGAAGAGAATGTTCACATACAGCGAACCTTAGGAAGTATTGGGAGGTCAAGGCTGCTGGGACGGAATGCTAGGTTTCTTCAGGGGTGTTGGCCATAAATAGGTTGCTCTGTGCTCCAAAGTCTGGTCCTGTACCCATGTGTGTACAGCCAGGACTTATTGAACTCAGTGAATAATTTAAACAGAAGAGTGTGTCAAGTTATGTAGGTGAAATGATTGGGGGGCTGTCAGAAAAGTTAGGTTACTAATATGATAAAACACATTGCATAAATGTACGAAATTCTCAAAGAACAAATAAAGAACACCAAGGAAAAACTGATCCTCAGAAGAAAGTACAGTATACACACACACACACTCACACTCACACATTCACATACAAAAATATATTATATTTGTAATATATCACAATATATTATAAAAATAATATAAAATATATATAATAGATAAACTTAAATTTAGAGAGTAATCCAGTTTCTATAGCTGTAAAGTCACATCTAAATGGCATGAACCTGATCGCCTCATTGCAGAGATCCTACTCAACACGAAGCCCATTCTCATCTGCACTGAGTCCCATGGACATAGAGTGGCTCTGTTCAGTATTATCTTCACGGTAAAAGATTTGTGAGACAGCAGAACCCCTACCATTCTTTGAAACAAGCTAACATGGACTTTTAGGAGAAGGAAACTTTGAATTTTTTTAAGAGGTAAGAGTTAAGCGTGCCTTGAAAAGGCTTAGGTGGCTTTCACAATGCAAATTTCCTGTCTAACACCTTCCCTGTTGAAAACTTACAGAGAAATCACAAATGTAGACAGTCCTGCATTAGCTCACAGTAATTTCCCTTGTACAAATTAATATGAGGTGGGTAAGGAAATAGCTCTGGGCACACCTTCCTGTGCGGGAGCTCATGAGGGTCTGTGCAGACTTCCTTTAGGAATGATTGCTAACAACTTTAGGGGCACTGTGGACAAAGGAAATTAGCTCCCAATAGCAGGCCCCACTCTGATTTCACACACAAGAAATTTCACTTTATTCTGTTTTATGTGGGAAGCTCTGTATTTTCTTAGTCACTTAAGCAATCAGAGCCTGAGAGCCCTACCTAAGAGTTTATTGAGTAAACCAAATGGATGGCTGTGCTTTTTAGCCTCTGGCTTCTGTGGCTTTTTCACCAGGATGCTAATATTTCTTCAGTTCACTAACATGACAAGAACATCATGTGTCTCTCCTGGCATTCTTCCTTTGGGGGAACAGAAGAAAAAGGAAAATCTGAAGGCTATACTTGATTAATAAAAAAAAAAAGCCACAAAGACATTTTATACAAAGGTACCCACGCAGCAATATCCAACAGAAAGTAAAAAAGGACTTCTCTCCCACGTCCCATATAAATAACAATTTAGGGTTTGTTCTGGAAAACAGGCAAAGGCAAGGGATGAGAGTTTAGTGTCTGATCATCACACAATGCTGAGGAGCAGCTCAGAGCTATTGCCTTGAGGCCAACGATCCACCCTTCTCACGTCTCTCCCTCCATCTGCTTTACTGTGTCTGCAAAACTGAAAAAGGAAAGGGTGTTTTGTCAGCAGAGACTTCCGTGACAATGTCTTGATAACATTTACATTGTGCTAATCCTGCCATAACTCGAACATCATGCCTTCTCTTTATCTCCATCTTAAAATGAGGCTTGCATTTGAAGAGTGTCCACCAACAGAAAGTACAAAAGGAGTTCTCCCCACACCCCATCTATAGAAAAGATGAAACCCATTTTTGGACCTAGGATTGGTGGTATTTGATATCTGCCCCAAGTACCTACAGTAAACTAGCGAAAATGCTTAGTAAGTGGCTTCAGCTCCAGGGATCGACTGGAGCGGCATTTCCAAGCTGGCAGAAGTGCCATTTCCTAGGCACAGAAAAGGGGAATTATAAACTTGGGCTTTCTTAACTAAAGTACTATTCAGTCTGTAATGGCAACACTATGCTCCACCAGTCATATTCTGCATAACAAATATTTACATAAGCATTCAGGGCACGAAACATTCTCGTATGACTTTGGATGCTCTCAGAAAATGTGTTCTTGATGACACACTTTCTAGGATGCTGGTAATCTTCAGGAATCTCACAGATCAATATTTCATGCAATGTAAGAGTCTCTTCCCCAACATCCCTGTAGGGAAAGGACTTCGTGTCTACCACTTATGCTTTTAACATTTATTGAACACTGAAATTTGAGCAATAAGATAAACACATTCAAATACTCTTTGTACCAGATTGGTAAGTCTTGCCTTTTAGACTCGCAGTCTGGAAGCAAAGAGAGACGTGTAGCCGTGTAACCAGGAAAAAAAAATGCCAAGAAGGAGGTGACCACACAAAAGCTAGTTTAGTGATTAAATCGAGGGCTGAAGAGATGGATGGAGATAAGAGAAACCCTAGCAGAGCAAGCAAAATGCTCACACATTTGAAAATACAGAATATTTGGGGGAATTAAATTTATATGCAAATATTAATCTGTTTTCTAGAGCTATAATCTCAAATATGTTAGCCACCAAACAAAAAATAGTTATTGAACATTTTCAGTACAGCTTGATCAAACCTGAAGGAAACATATAGACAAGATATATACTAGATTTAAATGATTTAGCATTTTCAAAGTAAAAATGAGTTGATAATCTGGTATCTCATAACAAGATATCCTAAATAGTTAGTAGTTTCAAATAATTTGCATTTATTATCACCATTTTTAGTATTGTGGCATTGGAGGATAATTCAAGAGCTTTAATAAGTAGAGTTATAGACATTTGTCATGTTGAATGAAGCTAGAGGGTCTGCTTCCATGATATCATGCCACATTTAATGACAGGGGAGTTCAGATTCTGGTGGGCTACTGGTCAGAGCCACTGGTCCCTTCCACATTCTTCATTCCTTCACAGTATAGTCCTCACTATGTGTCTCCTGGCTCCCTAGAGAAGGGGTGATTCAAGAGTTAATACAAGTACATAGCCCAAGTATCTTTACGATTTGTCTCCAAGTCATATCCATTTTCTGTTTACATTTATCTATATATGTATTGAAAGGGGACACACACACACACACACACACACACACACACACACACACGCCCTAGTGTGTATGTAGAGATCAGAGGACAACGTACAGGAATTGCAACTCTCCTTCTACTGTGTGGGTCCCTTGAGCCTCCTCACGTCATGTCTTCAGGCTTGGTGGCAAACCTGCCACTGATAGCACTATCATGCTGGCCCAAACCCATCATTTTTATTGTAAGCTATCCTTTAGAAAATTTTCACTGAGTCTAGCCATCACTCAAGAAAAGAAGTTTGACACTTACTCAAAAACGTGTCAACTAGATCAGCCATGGGTAGAGGTATAAGTGAGGCTCTTTGGATGTATTTTTTTTTTAACAGAAGAATTGTGAACTAAAGACACAAGGCATATACGCCCACCTACTCCCATGATGTATAAATATGACTAGTGTAAGAAAACCACTTCAGACATTCCTGCTTCTAAAGAGGAGAGGTAAAAAGCACAAAGGAGATACTTCTTCACAACTTTAGAGAAAGTGGCCCTATTACATTATACAGTTCCTTGACCTGGACTCATTGCCTCTTATGAATAATTCTCCATGGCTTTAAGCTCCACTCCAGCCTGACTCACCCTACCTCATGCAAGAAGGTTACCACTGGGTGGTTTTCTTAGCTTCCTTTCCATGTGTAGATTTTGGAGGCTACAATTTTTTCCTTACACCAGCTCTTTAAGCATGTGGAAAATGTTTCTGTGGAGATATTTCTCTTTAAGACTGTGGGGGTCTCCTGCGAGTCTTATTGTGGTCCATTGCAATACAGAACTGGCTACAGACACAACTTCCTTCCAACTATCAAATTTTACAGATCCATTTTTTTGAAGCTGTCTCCACCCTGTACTTCTCCTGAAATGACTAAAGGAAAAAATCATTCTGTGCTATGAAATCTCATTGTACTGCTGGGTAGGTGGCCTTGGGAAGGTGCCTGCTGTGTATGCTTGGGGACATGAGTTCAGCCCCAGAAACCATGTTGTTAGAAGAAACTGTCTCCAAAACTGTGTCCTCTGACTTCCACACAGGTCTTGTGGCATGTAGTCCCTCTACTGCCACACATACACACACACAATAATAAGGCTGAGGTTTTTTGTTGTTGTTTGCTTGTTTAACTTAATGGGGTTTGACAGTAGTATTAAGAAATTCCATAAGCCACACATACAGATCTTCTGGAAGATCTGTTTGAACCACACAGCACTCTGCACAAGACATTTCTATGGTCTTCTTGACACCTTAGCAAGGGACTTTACAGTCCTGTTCATGACTTCATGTTCAAGTCATTTTCTAGACATTGACTTGAATTTGTTCAATGATAGCTCTTTGTATTTCTATTGCTCTCTATATAGAAAAATTGAGATTTTTGATAGCATCAAGTTCTGATTCCTTCCCGTTAATTAAGCATTCCTAATGGTTTATTCCTCTCCCCTCTCATGTTACCAAAACCAGCAAGAACAAATCAGTTAGACTCCTTTGGAGTTTGTCCAGAAAATCTTAGCTAGATCACTGAGTTTATTAGGAACATCTTCTACTTTCCCCGTTAGTGCAGGCAATAACTTGCTGAAAGTTTTGTCATTGCATACCCAGGCTTTCCCCAGTGTCTCCTAATACATCACACACAGCTCTTCAAAGAGTATCATGTTCCAGGAAGCAGTTTTACAATGCTCTCTCAAGACCCTTCAGCTTCTCCATTCTACCTACAACCTGGTTCCAAATCCATTCCCATATTTGGGGTGCTAGCTTCAGACACAACTTACTGCCAACTATCAAATTTTACATTAGTTTATTATTATTTCTTAACAAGTTATGTTAAAATTGGGGATCTTAGAAGAGCAAATTCTTTTTAACTATATTATTTCTGTAGTCTAACAAAAGAGGAGTAAGTTGTCTGGATTATTCTGGGTCCAGTTACCCCATACGTTTGCTGCGAAGTTGTCAGCCAGGATGAATGTCTTTGGAAATTTAACTATGGATGGACAGTTTGCTCCTGGATGGGATCAATTATGGAACTAGGAGAAGGAGACTGAACTTCCTGCCTGGATGTTGACAAAAAGCCCCCATTCCCTTTCTGCAGGTCCTCACTGCATGGTATCAGGCTTCTCCAGAATAAATGATGCAAGAGAGAGAAAGACAAAAGACACAGGACTTTTTAAAACTTTTTAATTAATTTATTATTTATATGTGTGGTGTGTGTGTGTGTGTGTGTGTGTGTGTGTGTGTGTGTGTGTGGTTTATGTGTGTGTGAATGCAGGTATCTGACATGACCAGAAGAAAGAATTGAATCCCTGGATCTGGAGTTAAACGTGTCTGTAGACCACCTAACATGGGTGCTGAGAACTAAACTCACATCTTCTACAGGACAAACACAAAATTTCGACCATTGAGATGTGTCCCCTGGCCCATCCACAGATTTTTTTTTATTATCTAGCCTAATAAGGGACAATCTACCTGAAGTACTGCATTGGTTATAGCAAGCAGACTTGACAGATTTTGGGGAGGGTCTTATCCACTGCCAGGCATCGCTGAATATCGCTTGGGAACAGATTCTACCATAAATATCTAATTAGTAATTTTTTATACATTTTAAACATTTACATAGTTTTGTCACATTGTTGATTTTTGGAGATACTTAAATATATACACATGCAAATATAGAAAAATTAATATAATATTTCTGTATACATGTAAATAATACAAAACATTAAATGTTGCTAATATGGAATGGTGAATATTTTTCTCTTAATGTTTGCTTTTCTGTTAATGCAATACTAAAAATTTAAACTTACATATCTGACTTCTATTATATTAGTACTGGATCGTATTAACTGATGATACAATGGGGGAAATGATAAGAGAGGAGAAGGCAGAAGACAGATGGCAGACCGGGAAGCACCGTGATTCTCATTTTAGAGTTTATGTCTCTTCTATAAGTAACAAAAAAGACATTGAGGTTTGGAGTTAAGAAGTGGCATTATCAAAGATGTGGCAGGGGTGATTGTAGCTTACAGCAGGGAGTCTGGTAGATTAGATTCAATAACACTGAAGAATGGTCCAAGACTGAATTATACACGGATTGAGCTCAAAAGCAAAATCAAGACAAGAGAATGAAAATCTGCGGCCTTGCCTCCTTATAGATCTCAGTTGCCAGGCTGCAGAGAACACTTCATGACTGGGTGCAGAGGTAGAGCCTTCAGGCTTTTCCTTTGCAAAGTCCAGCAGAGAGAAGACCAGAGACAAGAGGAGGGAAGAGTCCTAGTTGGAGGAGAACTTGACACCAGACAGCAAATTGGATTTTTTTTTTTTTTTTTTTTTTGTCTTCCTCAGGCTTGTTATTTCTAGGTGTTGGAGATCTGGTCTCTGGTTCAGGGAGGCTCTGGAGCAACAGAGAAGTATCCCTGAGCAGCAACTCCCCCACGTGCTCTTCCCCCTCCACCTGGAAGCCACTGCCTTTAAAACAATGCTGCTTTGTGTTCTCAGGTGGCACCCTCCTCCAGATGCAGTGATGGGCAGAGCTCTAATTAAGATATCTTGTTTTTTCATCCTTTGCCAGCTCCAATCTTGTGTCACACTTCTGAGACGGAGGTGGTGTAGCTAGGCAGCTTTGGTGTCATCCCGAGCTGCGGTCTGAATGTTTATGATGTGCGGCTGTAGAATGGGGAGAGAAAAGAACAGCTGGCTTTATTCAGTTGAGACTGAAAAGGCTTTTAATGAAAAGTTTAAATTACTCTATCATCTTGGAAAAAAATGCTCTGTCAGTAGCCTTTCAAATGATGAACTCAGCCACATTTTTGATTACAGAAAATATAATCTTAAAGCTTTAACACACACTTCCAAGTAACTTTTTTCTGTTGTGGTAAACCCATTTTCTGATTTTTTTTTTTATCAGTTTTATGCTATGTTGAATCAAATACTGTTAAATCTGGGAGTTTTTGTAAACTTTAGTGTTAAAGATATAAACTATATTGTTGAAAGTAGTGAACACTTTCTTGTACCAAAAATAAAGCAAAAAAAAAAAAAACAGTGAAAAATGGCGGTGACATGCACAGGATTTGCTAATTACTTTTCCAGTGGCTGTAACATGAAGTTCAAAGCACTTACATACAACGGTTGAATCTAAGCTTATAAACAGAACCAAGAGAGGAAAAGTCCTTTTCAGTCTGATGTCATTTTCTTCTGTAGTGTCTCCGGTAATTTGAAAATTGTATTTGCCAAGAGAATTTGTTTTTATGCCCACTCATAATTGGAACAATTTCAACACTTCTTGTAAGACATTGAGCAGTCTTACTCACTGAATAGTTAGGACATGTTCAGCTGATCGTGTGTGTGTGTGTGTGCTGAATCAATATTTTTTCCATCAGTAGAAGCAGTATTTTTGATCAAGTAATTTTCATAAGTTAATTATATCCTGTTAGTAGGGAAATCATAATTTATTTGTCATTATGATCTGAGAGATATGAGACATTATGATGTTCTGTTTCTAAATGACAGTTCTTACTACAGTGATACAGGGATTAAAATAGAATTGAGTGGAGAAGGAACCTCCATTCAACTGGACATAGACTTGGAATATTTTTCTTATTTTCTTATTTGCTTTTTGTTCACATAAAACACAGCTCTCTCCTTGAAGGGAATGAGATAGTTTAATCTTGAGCAATTGTGGCCCAGGGACATGGATTTATGTGGCACCCAAAATCATGTTCTACTGTAGAAATGCTTTCAGAAGAATTGCTTTAGTTACAAAACCAAGTAATAAATCAAGGCATCTACCAGATGCATTGGTAGAAGCTCCTGGTAAGCAGGTAACAGGTAAGGATGGTAATTCCTCCAAATGCTTTTAAAATTTAGTTGCTGGTGGAGGCTAATGCATTTAAAGTTTTTGATAGTCACAAGTTGTAAGAGCAGAAGAAAGATATGAGCCAGGCAGAGGTGTGGTCCTCCAAAACAAACACTCTGGCTCTGCTCCTGGATAGCTCCTTCTGTCTTAGCCAGAAACACAAGGAAATGCCCTTGTGTGTGCCTGCTCCTTTGTCCTATCCAGAGGTCAGAAATGCCAGAGATGCCACAGGGCATTGCTTCTTCTTCTCATCTCTTGTTTTGTCTTTCTCTTTTTGCATAGGAAACTTAATGCCTGAGGAAGTGCCAATACGTACTAAAAAAAAAAACTACTTTATCTGAAGTGTGAAGAATCTGGGTGGTGCAGAATTTAATGTAAAGTGCCTGCACCCCTCCTCAGACCCCGTGTGGGTGTGTATGTAAACAAAGGAAAGGTGTCAGCTATAGAGCTGGGGAAGTGCCTGGGTGGGTAAGGTGCCTATCATGCATGTGTAAAGGCAGAAGTTTGAATCCTAAGCACCCATATTAATAACACCATTGACAGAGGTGGCACCCTGCCTGTAAGCATGCAGGAGACAGAAATAGTGGTCTCCATAAAAAAAGCCAGTTAGCTAGATTAGCTGTATTAGCAAATTCTGGGTCCAGATGAGACACCTTGCCTCAGTAGGTAGGATGAAGAGTGATCCAGGAAGACACTGGATGTTTTTGATCTCAGTCTTGAGCCTCCACCACTTGCAGGCATCCCTACACACACCACACATGTGTGCTCTGCTGCACATGCAAACAAACACACATTTACAAAAATAGAACAAACTAAAAAAAAAAACTCAAAAAAAGAAAGAAAAGAAACAGACCAAACTAAAAAAGAAGCCATTTGTACAACAAACTATAACATGATGTGATAAATACCCTAATACTAACTTAAGTTTGTGAAGCATTTATCTTGCTGCAGGTTTCGGCAGGTGTGTTACTTAACTTCATCTAATTCTGATAACAAAACTATTTAATGGGTAAGCTATTACCCTGACACCATCAATTGAGATAATTGAGTGGAGAGAGAGGAGGGTGCTGTGACTCTGGTATGTAGACAAGGGTGCTGAGAGAGACTTCAGGCTTTGAGGGTGTTCACCCGCCATCTTGTGTGACTTGGCTGTCATCTCAAAACTTCAGGGAAACTATTTAAGGAATACTTTATTTTCAGATACTTTCATTCTTAAAGACTTTATTTTACTCTTCAAAAAGAAGCAAACCAGACTTAGTAGTGTAGATCCTGGAACCGCAGCTACTGGAGGATTCGAGGCAGGAGAACTACAGGTTAGGTGCTGCCTAGGCCACCGATAGAATCAAGGCTAGCCTGAGTATTATAAAGATCATATTTCAAAATGAAAAGGTGTTGAGATACAGTTCAGGGGCAGAGCAGTTGCCTAATGTTTGAGGCCTTGTGCTCAATACTCAGTACCACACAAAGGGGAAAAAAAAAGGATTTTAAGACAACATAAGTGTCCACATAGAAAACTGTCTAGTGTTCTTGAGTTAGGGAGGTAAGTCAAAAAACGAATTGAGAACATGAACAAGTGTACTGGAAAAAAGATGAAGAAAGCAATCTGTAAAATCCAGGAACTTCAGCATATCAAGAAAAAAACCCAGGCACCCCCAAAGGAATGTTTCTTAACTGTCTGATGCCAAGAGACTTGGCAATGGGGATGATGCAGAAGGGCCAGACTGGGCCACTGTGCTGAAAACACACAAGCAAGAAGATCTAAGGGATCCTCAGAAAGTGTGCCAGGGAAAGAAGGAAAGCTGTTGGTATAAACAGACACTTCTTAACCTGTAGCTGCCTTTCTTTTGTGTAAAGCTACATTACAAGCCGCAATTATAGAGCCCCATCCCCCAGGGACTTCTGCATTCTGAATAGGCAGAGACAGTTTCTTGGATTTGAAGTGACGTATGTTGCTATCACTAGTGAGCTCTTCAAATTGTCAGAGGTTGGAGATGTAGCATTGATCACAGTACTGTCTATGATATGGGTGGCCTCAGTGCTCACTAACAAAATGGTAAGGAAAGCTAAGGTCCCCTGGCAAGTGTCATTCCTCTGGGAAGACCTGGCAGCCTATCACACTATCAGTCTCTTGTTGGGAGTCATTGTTGCTAGCTAGCTCTAGTACCTAAAGGCACTGAAAAAGCCTTGGTTTTCCTTAATAATACTGAACAGTTTTGTAGCAGTTCCTAATCTTTAATTAGTTAATGTGAGCACCATCCCTATGAGATGGGTAAGGATAATCATCTTCATTTTACAGATGAGAAACAAACATGCTGGGGTTAAGGGACTTTGACAAGGTTATTTAGTGAGCTGCAGAAGCAGAGCTCGCGCAGGCAACTCCAGACCTGGAGAAACAGATGACTTTTGCCTTCAGCTAGAGCCAGTATAATTCCAATAATGTTTAAGCAATCCAGTTGATGTAATTGTTTTCCTGTTTATCTAGATGACTTAGATCCTTCCATCCTGGCCACTGAATCATCGATTAGTGATGGCTCGTGACTGATGGCAATATATGTTGTTATTGCCTGCCACCATAGCTGAACTGGCAAAAGAGTATGTAAGAGGATTAAGAACTACCATAGAACTCCCTTTCAACTAGAATAGAATCGGTTTTAATAACCTTACATAAGGTGAATAACTTTTAAGAGCTGGAAGTTCAACCATGGCAAGTTGAGATGAATTTTACCATGGAAAATAAATGGCCAATTACATTCCTGAAAGATTATAGACAATTGTTTGCTAAATGTGACCAAAATGCTGGTGGATCCCATATGCTCCAAAAATCATTTGTTAGGAACTAACTTTAAGAGGGGAAAGCAAATTTAATATAGTGTTCATAACTAAGATATTTTGAAATCAGTGATTATACCCAAAAAGTGAACCTGTCAAAAACAAAACAAGAGCAGCAACAAAACCCTCACAGTTGTGTTCCTTCTCCATCTCACCCTTCCTTCTTCCAAACTGCACTGCATTCATGCACTGCTGAAGTTATTTCTTTAGCCAAATTGTCATAAGGGTTGTGAAATCACACCTTCTTATCAACGGTAATGGACCTTTGCAGGCTGCCGGGGTGCATGTTGGATTCCACGGGACTATTTCACAACTGCAGGGCCTCCACAGTCAAGTAGGCACCAATAGGACATTCTACAGCCCGAGTCAAGAAGATTACATTTACTCGGCTTGTGCAGAAATGTTCTCCTATCAAATTCCTGTGGGGGGGGGTGAGCGTATGAGCTCCTGTGGCATGCAAGTGGACTGCACCTTGGGAGTCTTTCTCTGTCTCCTAACTGTGGGGCCCTAATTGTGAGATAGCGCCTCACAGTTTTCTGAGACAGTGACTCACTGAAGTTCAGTTTGTCATTTGGTTAGGCTGGATAGACAGCAAGCTCCAAGGATGTTTCTGTCTTTGCCTCAGCACTGGGACTCCAGATTCCTGGGGCTGTGCCTAATTTTTTATGTGGGTGTTGGAATTTTAGTTTCTCAAGCTTGCATTGCAAATACCTCACTTCTGGACCCTTCTCCCTAGTCTCTTAAGTTTTTTATTTTTGTTTTTCTAAACATGTGTATATGTACTATAGGTTTCTCTACCTAGACCTTGCCATAGGAACTACCAGTCTCCTGGGAAAGACTTCAGGACTACAAAGAAAGAATCCCCTATGAGTAGCACAGTTGAACATCTAAGATAGGTCTTTATATATTTCATTTAATTATATAATGAGTGTATTTTTAATTGCATGTGTTCATTTTCTCCTATATAAAGTGTAATTTTAAATTCAAATGTAGCTGTACCAAAGTCTCAATAGTCCCATGAATAATTGGACTTAATTCCAAGCATGGAATGCCAGCTTAAACAGTGTTTGAAGTTTCTTAAACAGCAGAGTAGAGAGTGACCATCTTATACTGAAATTGGCTTGTGCAGAAATGTTCTCATATCAAATTCTTGTATGGGAGGGGTGAGCTTATGAGCTCATGTGGCATGCAAGTGGACTGCACATTTTAGAGACTACCTATACATTTTCCTTGAAAGTTCATCTTTTCTCAAGTGAACCTTTTTTTTTCTTTTTTCTTTTCTTTTCACTTTTTTTTTCAACCTGGTCACCCTCTAACCAAAACCTTTTCTTTTTTTTTTCAGCACACGTCTTTCCCTTACACTCCTTCCAGGCCACTTCACACTCCTTCCAGGCCACTTCACACCCCTTCTCTCTAGTCTTGCCCCTTTGGACTACTTCCCTATTCATTTACACCCTTGTTTTTCCCTCTAGAGAGAAGTTCAACCTTCTGTTCACATTTTCCACACAAATTTTCACACACCTGCTCAACAAATCATTGGCTTTTTCTTTAGAACCAATTTCCTTAAAGAGTGCAAGAGAATGCGACTGTAAATATTTCCCATTCAATTTGCCCCTTAAAAATCGAAGGGATAAAAGAAAACTCTAGAGGCTGCATAAAAAGCAAATGGAAAACGAGAGCAAGGGGTGTTAGCGCTGATACACTTAAGGCTGTATCAGAGTTACAGCTGGCAAAGGTGAGCCGACTGATAAAAGTCCCAGGAACCGAGAAATTTAAAAGCCGCAGTACAAGCCTAGGGATTTGCCTCTGTGAAATCAAAAAACGGAACGGAAACGGATCAGATATCATAGCAGGAGACACGCCCCCACGCCACAGGATGGAGCTTTCCCAGTAGGGGGTCCAGCTCCTGTACCTGCCTCTGAGAATCAGTGTTCACAATCAATCTCTATTGAGCAGGGACAATTCCAGGCTGCCATGTGAATCTTTGAAACCTACTAAAGAAAATCTCTACAGAGAGACATACTGCGCCCCATGACCCTGACAATCCAAAGGAAGGTCACAGGCTTCCCACAGAAGGGTCATCTATGTCCAAAGCTTCAGCTGCAGTTTTTTTTTTTTTCCACCTCTGCAAGCAGACCATCACGGCTTCAGAGTGCTTCAGGAAAGCTAAAGCTTGGAACAATTATATAAACATTACAAAGACACCAGTCTATCAGGGGTGGGGAAAGAGAAAGAAGGCAATGTTAGTGAGATCTTGGAATAGGTCAAAAGTTAGATTCCTGAATTTTGAAATGGTGTGGGAGCCAGGTAATTGCTTATGGATATAAAAGATCTTGGAAGACACAAAACCATCGCTGGCAGGATCTCCTCCTCTTCCTCAAAATCGCAAAGAGAAATGGGCTTACATTTGTTAATGAAGATACTGGAAGAACAAAGATTATATAAATACACAAGAGCAGTTTATTAGTCATTATCTCAGAGGCAGGGAGGTGTGACCAGGCTCACTTCTAAAAAAATGGAACAGCACAGGCAATGCAGGGTGGGGCTGGAAAAGCAGTAACAGGTAGATGAAAGACTAGATCTACTCAGTAGTCAGGATACCACTGAGACACTTAGTGTGTCATACAATTAAGTACCATAAAATTACAGTAACTAAGCAAAGCCATAAACCATGCCAAAAACACATCTCGATGGGCCTGTTCTGAAGATATTTTCATAGAACTCCCAAATACAGAGCAAACCATTTAGAGTGAAAGATGCCTAACACCATGATTAACGAAATACAAAAAGATGCCATCTACACCGAGAACAACGAACACAGAGAAAGGCAAGTGAATAAGCAGTATGTTCAGAAATCTACCCTGCCTATTGAAAACTGTGAGCATGGAAGCCACACAGAGGCCAGCTATGTACAAAGAGATTTCTGGTTCTATTCCTAGGAAAGCCCATTCTGTTGGTCTGAGGTGGAGCCTGACACCATGCCTGCTACTGATCTCAGGTGGTGCTGACGCTGCTGGTCTGTGGACCACCCTCTGTCTGGCACCAATCTGAAGTGTGTGGCTGTATCATTTAGTCTTTCTTCAAGTTCAGGTTTGTCAGAAACAGAACAATCTGCTGAGCTATCTCTCACCCATCTTGATTGCTCTCTCCAGTCTCAATTTCTCTTCAAGTAGTTTTAACGTAGCCTTAATTTTCCAGCGTGGTTTTATAATGATGCACACTCATCACTGTGGGTGAGGCCCCCTAATTACGCAATTAAACTTTTAAACTTTTTGAAGTCCTAATTTATAAAGAGCCTCACTGCAGTGTCCTTGCGCTTTTAAAAACCCTTATAACACCGACCAAATCTGTCAGAAGCCTCTCTGTGCAATCTATAGTCAATTCACACTTGCCTCAGATAGTAATTATAGAAAACTTATGACTTTTCTATTTGTAAAGGCTGAAGATTTTGAGGAAATAAACAGCTTCAAATGTCAAGCGCTCACCAGAGCCTCCTCCTCCACTAAAGAGGATGCTGCAGCTGTGGCTGAGGGTGCCGGAGCTCTGGTATTAGAAAAGGGATTTAGTCTGACCAGGCTTGAATTGACCTGTGGGGCTAAAAGTCATTTGTTCAGTTGGCTTTTCCTGCAGGAGGGAAAACGTTTGACCATGTACCTGCCAGAGGCTCTCTAGTCTCCATTCTGACCTGTTTCCTGGCTATTGAAAACTCAGATGGATAAAGAACTGACTTGTTTTGCTTTTCTTCCCCCAAATATGTGCAGGGAGGCCTCGTTAACTCCTGAAGAAATTATCTTATTTGAGAGATGCTTTAGGGAAGCTCATATTATACAGTAAAGAGATTGTACGGTAACTGACACTGCCAAGGCAAATTACACACCCTTCCTTCTCCTTCCCTCTTTCCTTGCCACCTCGTGCATTCTTTGCTTCTCCCCCTCCATTTTGCCTTTCCCATCCATCCCTTTATTCTTCCGGTGTATTCCTCCTACCAAAGGGGCATCACATAGTTCAAGTTGAGGCTCGTCATCTTCCTCCTCCTCATAAATTGATTCAGCACCATTAAGTGCAATCATGCTGGATTATCTTCATTATCTTGGGTGGCCCAGCTGTTAAACATGGTCCTCCCTTGTGTTCTCTCTCTCTCTCTCTCTCTCTCTCTCTCCCACTTTCCTCACTATTCCCCTTTCCTATTTGTGAATATAGAAGTTTACATTCTCTTTCTGCCCCGTCTTCTAGCACCATGTGTCACCAACCTTCCTTCTCTTGCTTCTTCCCTAGGTTCCTTTACCAGTGATTGCTTACAGCTCCAATTTTAACTGGAAATTAGTTAGCAAGGAAAACTGGCATTGGACCGTGTATTACATTTCATTGAAAGGCATAAATATGCAAAAATGGCTTCCTGTCAAATACCAGTGCACTAGATTGTCCTATTAACCATTTAAGTAAGCATAGCAGATTACTCCTTCAAAGGCCTACCTACTGTAATTATTGCTAAGTATTTCTTCACTGAAGAGATCCTGGTTATGATAGCTAAGGGTCATGTTCAACTTTCTCCATTTGTAAAAGAAAATGTCCATATAGCAACAGCTCCCGGAAGGAAAGAGTGCACAAGCACATCAGGGAGTTAAAGTTCAAGTCGAGACATCTTTCTTTAGATAAATAATGCACTGTTGCTTCAAACATCATTTTATTTCTTAATTGGTAGCACATACTTCTTTGCTGGATAAATGGAACAGACTAGGTACGGCATCATCCTTAATTAATTGGTGTGCTAGCTACTTAAGGGGGCACACACCACTTGTATTGTTAAACAGTGCCGTGTCAGGTTTAATGGATGTCATCATGGGGTGTCCTTAGGGATCAGTCCGTGGACCATTGTTATTTATGCTCATTGTAAACGAGCTGACAGGGCAGTGTTCGGAGTGTAGTAAGGATCTTCATGCTGATGATAACATGCCTGGGTGGGAGCATTCTGTCTCCGAGTGAACTTGGAAACTGCCGTGTTGGGTTTCCTTGGCTCCAGATTCAGTTGCTTGAACTAAGCCAAGGACAAGCATTTGGGCACTCTCTGTTGTAATTCTCCAAAACTGTGCACACAAAAATTAAAAACAAACAAAAATGAGATGCCTGAATATTTCTGTGATCAGAACAATTCTAAGGGTCTTTGCTTTGGCAAGTGTAATTACAGTTAAAATCACATAAAAACAGATTATATTCAAGAGATAATTCAAAATGCTTTAATTTTGAATTTTTTGAACAGTTTCTGCTGTCGGTGTCATGAGGAGAAAAGAAGCCTACTCAGTTGCAGTTGAGATTTTGTTTCTTCTTACGCACTACTCCTGGACCTCCTAGATCTGCATGAGGAAGGTTTGTCTTGAATTCTTACTGTACCTTGAGCTACACGATCAGTCTTCGCACGGAAGGCAGGATTGGGTGCTAAGGTCTATAAACCCAGAACCACATGGCTATAGAATGGGTGCATCTGTCTATGGCATAAGGGGAGAAAGAGAAAGGAGGGAGCAGGTGGAGAGGGATACAAAAGGTGAGAGTAAGATTAACGAGGTCTGTGAGGGAAGAGGTCGGGAGGATTATATCTGGAGCAAAGGAGATACCATCACTCAGCCTCTGTCTGAGCAACACAGGGCAATGACAGAGACTGGGTCTCACTGAGGAGTCTGAGAAAACACAGCCATCTTGGGACAGACAGAGCTCGAAAGAGTCTGAGAATCAGCCTCTCTAAGCTGGAGCCATTGATATGCCACTCCTGTGCCCAGGAGACCAGTCTTTGGAGAGTCACAGCTTTTTCTCCTCTCTGTCATGTTCTTGCAAATCTATCACTAGATAACATTAGAAAGTGTAGTTCTAATGAGTTTGAGTCTGGTTTCCCCTCCACAAGGCAGAGGTTTGAGGTGTGGGGGCTGCTGGCCCAGTGTGACATGGAAACAAATCACAGACACAGAAATACAGAGAGACACTTATTCTCTGCCTGTTGCCCAACAAAGAAGGCGGCTTTGACTCATGACACTATTTAGACATCAGCTAATGTCAACACAGGAGCAACAGGAAAGTGCCAACTTGTCGGTATTATCTTTCAAGTTGAGCTCTGAGATAATGCATGGGCACAGGAATGAAAAGACCTGCCTCTGCCAATAAATGCTTCTATTCTGATAGGACAGAAAAGATTAACACAATAAGAAAGATTTAGTTATTGAAAATGATTGAGGACACAGCCCCCAAATAATTTATACTTTATGATATAATGACCAAGTTATATGGGAATTATGACAGCTCTCTCTCTTGCTTAGAGCATTCCAGACACCACTGCCATTGAATCTGCCAGAAATAATCTTGCCCTTCTTGGCTTAGCAGACAGTGATTGCATTGTTGTAGGTTCAGATATGTCCCATGTAGCACACCCTCCTGATGACTTCATCTGCATTACAGGCTGCCTTTCTTCAAGAGAAAACCATAAATAATGGCACCATAAGCAAATGTTTCTTGTTACAGTGAAGGCACAATATGAGATCAACTACTGCAATTTTATTCTTTAAGGCAACCTTGACATTCCAGGCACTATGCCATCTTTTCAGATGGGAACAAACATGGTGAAAATGGTCTTGCAGCTATGACGTTAGTAAGATAAAAATCCAAGAGCTGGAAACAAAAGAAAAAGACTGATCTCTTTTTTTATATGTAGTCTAAATAACTACTTACATTTCTTCCTACAGTTATCTGCTGAATATATTGTTGTAGTAGATTCTTCAACACTTTCTCACAGTGGGAGAATTAGAATATGAAGACTACTCAAGTTAAGCCATGGCTTGTTCCTAAATTACAGTATTCCTTTGGGTGGAAATAAGGTAATGTGACCACAATCAGGGCTCATTCATTTTCAAAGATATATTTAACAATCAGCAGTGAGAGTTTTTTAAATTCCAAAGGGCCCAAAGATGACTCAAAAGCAAGTACTATCCTTAATCAGCATGCAACATGGTAAGAAAAGTAGAATAGGCTCACAGATACCTCTAATAGGAAATTGAAAGACAAATATTAAAAAGTTTAAATTGATTATTGAAGAAGTATTAAATCATGGACATTCCCAGGGATGTTCATTGAATTTTTACCTTGTACAATGGGTATTATTAGAAATTCCTCCATATCAGAAAAATGATTTTCATCAGTTATACAAATTTACCTTAAAAACATAATTAAAAAGTCTGTAAGTATGGATAGATATTTGGTGGCTGGACTGGAACTATGCTTGTCATTGTAACCCTTGAGTAGATTCAAACAACAGGAGGTCCTAAGGGTGAGAAGTACAGAATTTCATCCACAAAGAATCTGGATCTGAGCCTGGACATATGGGCAATGTACTAGCCACACAGACACGAGGACCCGAGTTCAAATTCCTCCAACTTGCATAAAAACGGAACATGTGAAACATGTACTTGGAGTTCCAGCACTCCTACAGAGAGATGAGGGCTAGACACAAGAGAGTTCCAGGAAACCCTTGGGCCAGCTACCCTGGTGTACTCTGCGGAAAAACAACAAAGAAACATTGACTCAAATAAAATTGAAGTCACTGTTGGAATGTCCACTGACTGCAAAAGTTTACCATGGCACATGTGTGCCCACATGTGCATACACACGCATACACACACACACACACACACACACACACACACACACACACACACACA
>CAJQZJ010032618.1:178292-193554 GCA_907164525.1 Lophiomys imhausi | reverse complement strand
CCAGAATGAGGGCTCATCCCCACGAAAGCCCAGAATGAGGGCTCATCTCCACGAAAGCCCAGAATGAGGGCTCATCCCCACCTACTCCTGTCTGTAACACACAGGACACACGCACATGCAATATGGCAAAGGCTGAGACAGGGGACGAGTTCTTCTGTCTGTCCGTTTGTTTTGTTTTTGAGACAGGGGTTTTTTTGTTTGGGGTTTGTTGTTGTTGTTTGTTTTTGTGTGTGTAGCCTTGCCGGCCCTAGAACTTGTTCTGTAGACCAGGCTGGCCTCAAACTCACAAAGATCCACCTGCTTCTGCCTCCTTAGTGCTCAGATTAAAGATGTGTGCCACTACTATCCACAGGAATTCTTTTTTTTCTTTAACATTTATTTATTTATTCACGTTACATCTCGATCACAGCTCCCTTCCTTCTCCCCTCCCAGACCCATCCTCTCACCTTCTCACCCTCACACACTCTTCCTCATCTCTGTCCTCTCCTTCTAATACTATTTCTCACTGAGATTTATAGGACATTTTCCTAATGCAAACAGCAAGGTTATACAGGAAATCTGAGGATATACAGAGCCTTCATAATATGTAATCACTGGCAACAATCCAGGAGAGGGTGGAAGACCTAAAACATTTCATCAGGATACTCTGAGCATTAACATTACATACATATGCAATGTGCATATACTGGGATAAATATATGATAAGAAACAAGCTCTGAAGATAGCAAACTTGAATGTATCAATAAAAATTATATTAAGTATAATAAGAGAAAAGAAATAAATGAAAACATTGGAACTGAATGTACAAGATCTGTATACAAAACTAAAATGCTAAGTGGTTTAACTATAAATGAATGGAAATGTAGAAGAATTAAAAGGTAAAGAACAGATGAAAGTAAGACAAAGTGAATGTTAATAATTTAGATTTAAGCCCAACTATGGTTGCAAATACAAAAAGTATAAAGGAAATGAATAATTTAATTAAGCGGTAAAGACTTTTAGATTACTTCTTTTAAAGATGGAAAAAATAGACACATAGTAAATAAAAAAAATAGGTCAATGAAGAGTGAGAACAGGTGCATTTATGTGCCTGCATAATAATACTGAGGATAGTGTGCTGGTGATAAATGAAGCTTCCTAGAACTCAGCAAATGTGTAGATAATATATTGTCTTAGCACACAAACTGTCCACAAATTAATCTATGAAGCCTGCGATTCCACAAATGGACAACACAATCTTAAAAGGAAAATAACAAAAGAGCAGTAGGAGATGATTGCAGGGACAAATAAGTTAGTGGAGAATAAAGTCACTTGATAATTTCTAGGACAAAGGATCCAGCACTGTAGAAACCCTGAAGAGTCTGATTCTACATTTATGGAAGAAGACTGTAGTTTCCAAAGAAAGGAAGAAAAGTGGTCTCTGGAAGCTGAAGATTATTTAAATAATATCCTGTCCCAGAGCTTTCATGGGGTATTGAAAACCCACTTTTGGATTGTTGGTCTCAAAAACTAGAAGGAAAAAAATCAATAGGACTCCAATTCAGCAAAGTCTCTGTATACAAGGTAGGCCCTCATACCTTAAATAAATGCTATTTCCACATACTGGCAATGAACAATTAGAAAGCATCTTTTGAATAGTTGAAAAGAGAGCTGGCTATGTGATTCAATGGGTAGTGGTATTTGTCACCAAACCTGAAGCTCTGAGTACCATTCCAAGTACCCATAGATAGAAGGAGAGTGCCAACTCCTTTACATTGTCCTCGACTTTTACAGTGCCTCTTGGTGTACCTGCAATTCCACAAAATCAGGAAAACTGTTAAACTTTTTAATGATAATAAGCATACAAAATATCAATTCCTAGTAATAAACCTAAAGCTTATGTGCATGATTTAGCACAACGAGGCATCCCCAAATTCGAAGAATAAGTTTTTAGAAAAAAAAAAAAAAAAAAGAAGAGAATGAATTTGTAACCACAGGGTAGACAAAGATTTTATTAGGTGAGTCAAAAAAGCAGTAACCATAAAGTTTCAAAATTTAAAAGCTGAACAATTGTGCAAGGCACACTGGCAAGCTGAAAAAGAAGGCATGACCTCTATGTTGTCATATTAGGAAAGAACTGTGTTCCTCATCCCTGGAAATTCTGAGCTGAGCATTTCTGATCTTCAGTTGGTTGAAGGAGTAAGGTTTTTATGTGAAAGTCAACTGACTCTGCATGCAATAAAGATATAAACAAGTGTGTGCATTTGTATTAACAAATACAAGCACATAGGTTAATATTTGACTGAATAAGTGAGTGCTATAGCCTTGTAAAAATTAACCAGCCTACAGACACCATTAGGGGAGCAAAAGAAACAGTTCATCAAAGTTCTTTTCCTGATACTGAGTTTATTAAGAACACATAAAATGAGTAAAAAAATTATCAGGAATTTCCATAAAACAAACAAGCAAACAAACAAAAGTGTACATAGTGACTCAGGGTTATAAACACAACACTGTGGAGCTTGTCACAGGAAAGTCAGAAGTTTCACATCATCCTGAGCCATACAGCAAGTTCAACACTGGCCTGGGCTACATCATGCCCCATGGCTAATTTTTATGAAAAACTAGAGAAGAAAGAAAGACAAATCAAAAACAACAACAACAAAACAAAAAACCTAACAAGGCCCCAGAGACTCTATATTTAAAGAGATACAAGCAAAACATTAGCACATCAAGTAGGTTCCAGAATAAAGAGAGTGGGAAGAGATTGGTATTGGGTGCAAAACAACAGCCACCAGGATCAGAGAGTTTGGGCATTTATTATACAGAGGGACATTATAGCTAATAATGTGTCATACAATTCAAAATAGTCTGAAGTAAACTTTCTTACTATTGTTGTCACACAAAAAATAAATGTGAAGTCTTAAAGTGTTGGATAACCTGAATATCCCAAGCTGATCAACATACAACATAAAATTCCCTGAAGTATCCTGGTGCGCAAAGACATTAAATGATTATCAATAAACTTTCGATTAAAATGATGTTCCATATGATTTGATTTCAGAGAAAAACAAATTGAAACCATAATATGACACTATAAAGGTTTAGCATCAGAAGGTAAAATCAAAAGTTATTAGAAATGTGAATCAGTGAACTTTTCCATTATTGGTGGGAATTAAGAATCCTGAAGTCATTCTGATGAACTATAAAACCTAAGAACTAACAACTCTTTTCCCAAAAGAAATTGAAATATTACTCCCACAAAGGACTTGTATACAACCAACCATGTCAACCAACAACTAGAAAGTAGTATAGTAGAATAGCCAACAACTAGAAAGAGTCAAACACCCATCCACAGAGAATGAAAAATAATTGGGGCTATATGTTGCAAAATAAAAAAATGCCTGAGAAACGTAAAACAGTGAACTGCTGATGCATACAACAGTGTGAACCTCAAAAATGTGTAGAGCAGAAACATGAAAAGAATATATACTGAAACGTGTTGAAGACCAAGTCAAATTCAAGTGATCTTCAGTTACAAAGCACAGGTCTACAATGCTCTATGTGTTTTTTGGGGAGTGTCGGTTTCAAAGAAATACATAATTGTCAAAATGTATCAACTCAACGTGAACTTTTCTATAGTTTTTGCATTTTATTGTTACTGAATTATTGCTCAATGGAAAAATAAAAATAAAAGGGAAACAGTGTCTTGAAGAAATGTCTGAGAGGAAGCAGGTTCCAGAGTCTTGAATCAGAAAGAGACAAAGATTGGGACTGAAAAAGGCACAGGGTTTCCTTTAGCGATAACAGCTGGATGCTTGACATCATCTCTTCACCCCCCCATACTTAGAGAGTGGAGTAGAAATGGTGAACAAAACAGATCTGAAACAAAACAGATCTGGCCTAATCCATTTGTGCTGACTGCAGCTGAAAGAACAGAAGCCTGCCAGGCACAAGCAGTTCCCTTGAGTTTTTGTTTAAACATTTGCATTCATCCACAACAATCTAAAGAGGAACTTTCAAGGTTTGTTTCCATTTGAGTTTTTAAAATAATATTTCTTGTTAAACATCTCTTCAACACATGCCCTCTTAAAGTGCCAAATCATGTGTATGTGTGTGAAGTACTCAAGTGTTTGATGGAAGTCACACCCAGACTGAGTGGAGAATCAGGGGATTAGGATACCTGGACTACAAGTAGATGTTCACTAATTTATCAAAGAACTCATAGAGAGCCCATTCTCTGAAACAAGTTATTACCATAGAGCATGCATATCTCATAACATATAAATGTAAATACATATCATTTATGTATACATGTACTTATGATTAATAACACAACATCTGGCATTTTGAAGAATTAAAATTGTTGGAATGTTCTACATCATTTTTTAGCGATGACAGTAACAGATCTTCTGACAGAGATGAAGAAAGAGTAATGATGTCGATGTTTGTTTTGGACAATACTTTCTAGGAAGAGGAGTGTGAGTAAAGAAAGATTACTTGAATTACACAGCTGAAAGGAACCAGAGGGTCATATCTTCATGCCCAAACTGGAACTTTCTCTGCCGCATTGACTGATGACCAATCTGTCTCTGCTTGCATTCTTTCAGAGACAACAAAGATTCCACTTTGGAATTCAGCTCAATCAGATTCTTCTCCTGAGAAAAATGAATGTGGAGGTGGAGATCCTGACAGCATGCAGCTTGCGGGGGTGCACTCTGCAGCCCAAAGGTCAACTCAAGTCAGAACTGGAGAAGAGAATGAACCCTGGGAAGGGATGATGCAGATAGCAGAATGGGCCAGGAGGCCCAGCAACCAGGAAGCGAATGCCAATAATGATAGAGAAAGGCAGACCCAAGAAGCCCCGCAACCCAGACAGATCTGCCTTGCTTCCTATTTCTGAACATTCTTTCTCTCCTTGGATTTAAGTATCTTAAAATGTACATCATTTGCTATGACATCTTTCCAGAAAATATAAGACCTGATTGTCTAAGACAGAGATTATAGAAGCACATTTTATCTCACCATAAAAGCCCAGCCCCAGGGTTCTCTTTTGTGGATGTAGAAAGGAATCTGTGCTCTCAAAAAAAAAAAAAAAAACAAAAAAAAAAAAAAAAAACAAAAAAAAAAAAAAACCAGCACAGAGACCAGAAGAAGCCAATGGAATTAAGACTTTGACAATCTGTCAAGACCACAGCACAATGGAACTACGTTTGCCAATATAAATAGTCCTGTCAAAACAGGGATCTTTTAAGCTGCATGCAATATTCTGAGGCTTAAATGCCAGGTGGTATGGGCAATAGTAATTTTATTCTGCAAGATTATGAGACAGAGGAAAAAACATCATGGGCATTGTTAAAACAGGAGTTAGTCAAGTGTTTTTGACAACCAAGTCATGAAAGAATTTGATGAGAATTTTGAAAGCATGAAGCCATTACCTTTGACCCTGTGTTACTGTGGTAACAGTGTGTGTATTAGCACCAATAAGGAATTTTCCTCGGGCTTTCCTTGTTGCTTATTCTTGATGGAGATTCTGTTTTCTTATACCTTGCCTCCCCCCCCCTCTGTGTGAGTGTGTGTGTGTGTGTGTGTGTGTGTGTGTGTGTGTGTGTGTGTGTGTGTGTGTCCTTCCATAGTCCATATAGACCTTTACAACTGACGGTATTTTTTTTCAGGTTTCATCCCTAGAAGAAGAAGTTTATAGCAAAAGTTGACTATTGCTGACTTAGAAATCCAATTCTATCCTATCTACGGATAAGAGTGCTTCTGAGCATTACTGAATGATGTGGACTAGACGGATAAGCCTCAGATATTTACCAGAAAATCAGAGTATAATTCTTTCTCTAAGAAAAGAAACTTGGCAATTATATATAAAAAGTTTGTTAATCCCTTATAGGGCACCAAGAAATAGAAAATAGAAAGCACTTTAAACCTACAGACAGAGTCTTGGCCATTGGCACTTCTCAGAGGCGTGTAAGATAAGATTAGTGTCTTCACACATTTAAAACAAAATATTAATAACAGAAGGAAGTTGAAATTTTCAAACTTTTAAAGGATTTTTAATGTTTTAATAAATTTGTAATTAAAATAATATCTTTAAGTAAAAAGAACAATGTTCTCATTCATTTTGATTGGAAATATACTGACATAACTTATAACAGAATGTTACCATTTACTATATATATTTATAATATAGTAATGCTTAAATATATAGAAACAACAAAATTTCCCCCTAAAAGAATATTAAAATGATAAGTGAACAAATATAGTACTGCATCAATATATTCATATATATTTATTTTTGCTCAAATTAATGTTTACTGGAGTAAAACTTGTGACTGAAACTTTGCCAAGTTTCTCAGTAAAATGTGAAGAGAGAAGTGAAGGAAGTTAAAGATACTAACAGGTATTGCCACTTCATAGCTAGAAGCAAGTGATTTTAATTCCTTGTTCAATATGTATTTATTAATGACTATAAGCATGTATGTTTTGTATGTATATCTTTATAGAACCTATAAATTTTCATATAATTCTTTCTGTTGCTGTTTTAAATTATTAAACTCTAGCAAAGTACAATAAAGTAGGTGGTTTGCTTATGCCCCAAATGGGGAGATTTTCTACCTCAGTCACAGGTCCTCCTCGAGCATCCTTTCATATTTGTGCTTTGGGTAAGGAAAACCTAACTCACATGCAGGCTGCTCATGTGTCATGTCTTTACTTAATCTTCCTACAAACAGGAAGGTCCATGTAGAAAGTCCCAGGGTATATGACTGAACAGAGACTAGTCAGTACTTGTGCAGAGGGAAGAGAAGAAGGAGGAGGAGGAGGAAGAGAAGGAGGAGGAGGAGGAAAGGAAGAGGAAGAAGAAGCAAAAGAAGTCCTTTGAATTTTCTATTTCAGACTTATCTTAAAGAGAAGAAATTTGAACAATTTCCCCTAGGTATTTAAAAAGGGATCAATAATCAAATTTTAAATGATGTGATTCCATACTCATTTTGTTTTTAAGCAATATCAATTTTAGAGATTTTTCCTACTATTAGCTTCTGTTTTAAAGTGCATTCTACTATCTTATTAAATTATTCCAATTAGTGTAGCATATGTTCTGAAATAAATACTAAAATGGGTTGACTTATCCACACAATACAAAACAATTGAAAGAAAATCTAAATAGAAAAATCTAGGAATTTATTATAAATCTATTCATAATAGATAATAAAGGAAAAACTTGTGATATGGATTGAAGTTCCATATCCATATAACATGACATAAAGCAACTTAATTAAAATCTTTACTGTCACTCCCCTATTATTCTGTAGTTTTAAGTAGCAATCCTATCCTTAATTTTCCCACAATTCTATGGGCTTCAGTCAGAGCTTCTTCTATAGGCTCCTTGGTGAGCTAGCTGGAGGTTACAGTTGAAATTGGCATAAATCTCCAAAATGTCGTTATTATAAGTGCAAGCTGAGGTAAATGATGCCTCCCCTGCCCTTCCTCCTGCCTCTCCCCTTCCTCCTGCCCTTCTTCCTGTCTCCCCTCTCTTCTAGCATCTCTATCTCCATGAAACTCCTTGGACTCCTGAATGTTCTCTGATTCTCAAATGGGATATAGCAGACCCACTGGTGCATGGAATGTTGGTAGCAGGCAGCAACACCATGTCAAGCCTTTGCCATGCCTCTATGGGGGATTATAATTCACAAATGTGATGTTTTAAAGCAGTATTGTACTCTATTAAGATATTTATTCTCTGTTGTGAAACAGCTTTTTCTTTCCTACCAAATTCTAGTAGAAACTTTGGGTTTGGCTATAAATTTCAAGTTAAAATATAATTAGCATTCCCTATTAACCTCAGTCCAACCTTTCCTAGCCAGCCATTTGAGCAAGCACACTATTACCACTGATTTTGGGCAGCCTATGAGCATGAAAAAGTTTCACAAATGGCTCTGACTTCCCAGGTCCCCAGAAACATCGAGTCCTCACTCTCATGCCACGCCTATGACTTCACAGAGAGTTTCTTATCACAAAGTTGCAAAAGAAAGGACAGTCCTGGCTTACAGATGGCTTCACAGGGTGTTGGCACTTCTTTTAAGCAAACCAGCAGTCAAAACTCTACCCAGAGGAACCTGCTCAGAAGGAATGCAATGAAGCATCTGCAGGCTCTAGAACGCCAAGGAACGTGTCTGAACCCTAATTTTGCTTGAAAGCACAGACGGTAAGAATGCAGATGGAAGTCACTGACTCATTAGCAGTGGGTGAGTGATCAGGAATTGGGAAGAGATGCCACCAAAAACGTGATGGCAAGAAAATCCATGGGAAATATGTGACCATCTTTGTTCAAATTTTATGTGAAGGCTGAGACTTAATACTTAGCAAAGCAAGATTAAATATTTGAGTATTAATTAAACTTCTTCATCTGTCTTTGTTCTTGCCCAATAGGATCATGAACAAAGCAACACAGTGGTAACAATGCCTCCATGTTACGGAAGTACGAACTTCTAGTTCTCAAGGTCAACCGAGGAATGGTCACTGCCAAGTATCTACCCAGCCGACTGCAGAGACCAACACTGAGGCCCCATATGGTAGATTTATCATCTGGTAGAGACTTGAAGTTTCTTACCTAGAAGAACAGTGTTCACTTCTGACTAGTTCCATCATGGAACGGGAAGCTTTGTTCCCATTGGAATCAAACCTTACTCTAGGTGTAGATTTGTCAATGATACTTTTGCCAAAACCCAATGGATTCACTGTGGACTCCCAGGCTTCTTTATTCACCATCTGGGTATTCTACCAAGCATTACTTCCCAACAGGGAACTCATTTTACAGCAAATGAAGTGTGGAAATGGGCTTGTGTTCATGGAAGTTACTGATCTTGTCATGTTTCCCATCACCCTGGAGCAGCTATCCTGACAGAATGATGGATTGGCCACTTGGAGTATTAGTCACAGCACCAAATGGATGGCACCACCTTGCAGAGTGAGGGCAATGCCCTTGAGCATGCTACAGATACCCTGAACCAATAACCATACTGTGGGTCCTCCTGATTTCATACCTCAGATTCACTGATCTGCATATCAGAAATGAAGCTATAACACTTGTGAATATTTCTTACTTACTTTGACACAAACATTTTTGCTATCTTATCCATTCTCTTTTCATTGATAAATAACTTACTGCTGTTTCTAAGAAATAAAGTGAATTCATCAGTGCGATTATTGTCTATGACAGTGTGCAAACATCCTACCAATCGGTGGCTGCTGGTGAAGGCAGCAGAGGTACAGGCGGTCAACGCAGCACCATAGCCAGAATCACATTCTCTTTAGGTCATGTTGAAAGAGCTATCATTCTCATGAAAGACACAGGCTAACTTAGCCTCCAAGAGGAAAACTGATTGCTGGAATCAGAACTATGCAGACAGTCCTTGCCTTGGATACTGTGTGGGCTTGTCCTTCAGCAGAAGCGGTGACTGCATCAGCAGTAGTCAAGTCTACACCTTCAAAACTTTATAGATACACGTGGTGCCCATCGTTGAGGTCATTTTGTGCGAGAGATGTTAAAGCAAGGGAGTGAAGAAGGAGAGGGAGCTACTTCCTCACAAGCAGGGATTATACAAAGAATTCAACCACTTCCAGAAACAAAGACAGAGAGAGACAGAGAGGGAGAGAGAGAGAGCGTGCAAAAGGAGAGGAAAAGAAATGGAAAGAACAGTAACTCCTTTTGTCTTCTTCCAGTTTATCACAGCCCCTTGTTAAGAAAGAAGCAGAGCATTCTGGGAAGTACAGCTCTGATCAGCTCAGGCCCAGCCTCACATGGCATTTATTAAGGGGTGGGTGAGACATGAATGACAGGAGGAAGAAACTGAAACACCAGCAACGCACACCGCTGTGAACCGCACCATCGGAGGACAGAAACGATGTATTTGAAATGTGGCATTGAACTTTGTGATGATAACCAATTCAGATTGTGTCATTTAAATTATCAGGTTTTTATATGTCAGATGTAGTCTATCATCACTCTTTTATCTAGTATCATTTGAGATCCATACTAAAAAAACTTAAAATAAATGCAAAGAAAATAATTTTTGTCTTCCCAATAAAATCAGCTCAGAGCCTAAAAGCTGCCACCAAGGAATGACTGATCTGAGTTAAAATGAACAAATAGAAACTTCTCCTTAGAGAAGAAAAAGAAATAAATTTGCCAGTTTGCCAGAGACTCTACTTATAACTAATTCAGAAAATTTCCAGGATACAAATGGGGGCCTTTCAACCCTGCAAAGTGTATTCATTTTTCTGCTTCTTTGTCCTTCTAAATGATAGGGCTCTGCAATGCTTGGACATAGAGCTTGATTCAAGTTTAATCACTGCACACATATGTTACAGCTGTGGCCTTGGCAGAAGTAAACAGAGTAGCATTCCATTGACAACCAAATAATTCTTGTAAATGAATTCAGATTGTATACATGCTGCAGTTCGCCACACACAATGGGTCCTCTTGTCCATTAAGTACATGTAGTTTAAACTTATGGGGAATGATGGGCATATCTTCTGTCTGGACAATTCTAAAAACTCCCAGTCATGCTAGATTCTTCAACTGACTATCTCAGACAGTGGATGAGAGATGAGCTAAGTTTCAGAGTTGTGACACTCCATATCTAAAGTGGGATAATTAAACAGACTTTAAAGATATTCAGATGAAAGAAACGATGTAAGAATAAAATAATCTGCAGATCTTAGAAAGACAAACCCAAATCTACTCATGAAAGTGAGTGGTTAGAAAAACCATGGGCAAAGGAAAAAAGACATTTAGGGAGATTATAATGCTTATAATTACAGGAAGCTAATTATTCATTAGACTGCCTCACATTCTCGTTTTATATCGTCTCCTTCACAAGACAGTGATAGCACTGTCTCAGAAGAACTTCTAACTGTGTAACTTGTATTTCCCACAAGGCTTTTAAAGGCAGAGTTAAATAATATATTTTAAGTATTTATGATGCTTTCCTCAAAAACTCAAATAATTACTTTGGTGCAGTATTTTGCTGTTGTTTAGTGATTAGTTGTGATAGAACCCGCAGAGCAATGATTTTGTTTTTGTCTTTTAAGCAGTTTGGTTTCTGAATTTACCACATCAGAGTTTATGGTGATATTCTACATAAAATGTATGCACTTTTCCACTGATTACAGTATCAAGGAGATTAGAGTACAAAGCCATCAAGCCTGGGAAACAGGAAATGTTCATGCTACTTTGAGGAATTCCCTACAAGTGATTTGCCAAGGCTTTTTTTTTTTTTTTTTCCAAATCACATAACACTGAGTCTTGTTGCAATCAATTAAAGTAAATGATAAACAATTTATTTTTTAACTGCAGAAATGCAGGGTAATGATCATTAATTTTTTTCTGCTAGGCATATTAGTTTCTTTTGAGAGATTGATAGTATTGCTTGCAAGCTAACTGAAAACAGAGGAAAAGAAAGGAAAGATAGTAGGGTTGGAGGGGGAGAGATTGGGATTGGGGATAGTAGGAAGGGAAGCAGAGAGGACGAGAAGGAAAGGAAAACAAATGTCCACGAAAAACTTAGTTTTGTTTTTAAAGCTATGTTTCTATATTCTATCCCAAAGTGGCCAAATCTATTAACCCACCCCCAATAACATAAGTGCATGGTAGGAGTGCTAATTTTTGCGTGTGGAAATACTACAGTTTTGTAGTCATGTACACCTAGTCATCAGCTCTGTTTCTATAGGCTGACTGCAGTAAACTCTGTAACTGAGAGTGACATATTTTTTAAATAGTTCGAAACTTAAAGGCATATGGCAGTAGTAATTTGGAAAAACAAAACGAAACTGAAAGCAGACAGCCTGGGGTTGGGTTCAGTCCCTCAATTTTGCACCAGTAAAGAAAGCATATAATTAATGCAATCTTAGATTATTAAAACAAAGGAATTTAATAATGTGTGAATTACTCAAGTAATTGTCTTAAGTGTTTTATTCAAAGTGAATACTTTAGTACAGCTTTCTTTTAAGTTTCCAGGACAAAGTTTACTCCCAAATCAATATAAACATTTTTAAATTATATGAAGCAAGGAAACAAATAATGGTATGACAGAGGAAATAAGTTAATTAAAATGTAGAACTCTAATAGCTACTGGTGCACTTCTGCTTGTCTTTATTTGTTATGCTGTGGGTTGGTCTCCACTGGCACTGAGAAGAGCTTGATATATGGTCTTTCTTCTGTGGCTATGGAGAGAGCAGTTGGGGAGGAAAATTTTCAAAGTCAGCAAGTTCAAAGTTCAGCTATCAGAAGGAACCATGTGAACAATGGCATGTAAGCTTGGTCTTGTGAGAGCAGTCAAAAGAAAGGGTCTAAGGGCAAAGAAAATTCTTGCTAAGTTTTGAGGCAGCTCAGGACATTTGAATTTGTAAAAGATATAAATAATTACACAGAGTTACATGAAAGAGTTGTAACTACCTTTGCAAATGTTCTAGTCTTGCTTGCCAGTGGACTTAAGTGATAATTAAAAATGGCAATGGATGTAGGTAGTGAAAGCTAAACCTTGATGCTCTTTTCAATATTGTGAATAGGTTTTCTTATTCGATGTACACAATAGCATAGGACAGGATTGAGTATGAGCTATCATATAGTAATTAGAGGTGGAGTTCATTGAATGCTGTTTACATAAACATTCAAAGACTTAGCAGTCCTTGGCAAGAACTGCCTTTCACTGCAATCAATACACCAGGTATGAGATCTGAGGCATATTCAGTAAGGAGTTTCTCTTTGCCATACAGGTGTAATTCTCATGAGTGAATAGATGAGAATGAAAACCAGAAAACAAATACAGGATTTGGAAATAAAGAAAATAGCCAACCCATGAACTGAAACAAGGACTGGTGATCAGAACTGAGGATGGAGTCTATGTAAAATCTGGTGAACAAAAGCCAGCAGAAGACATATCTATGAACATTTTTTCCTAGATAGCTTACAGACAGTTTCTGCGTTCATTATTCAATATTACATGGAATAATCCCAATGAATTGTTTTACTCACTACCCACCACCTACCCACACCACCATCTGACATTGGCTCTTTTTCCACTCAGAAAACACTTGTACTTGTTTAATTGTTCAAGTCATACACCTAGAGCAGTGCTCTTGGCTCCTCCTTTCCCCTTATCTCTGCGCTCTGATAGGCACATTCTTTTCCACTGTCCTTCAGCACACACACTGAGTCCCTGGACCTCCCTCTCCAGGGTTAACTACATGTGCCCTGAGCACGGTAACCTTGATTTCTATGCATTCAGCCAGACTTTCTGCTGCAAAAGCTGACTTTTGGGATTGTCACCCAGGGAAGTCACTGTCCTATAGGATCCTGAACCACCTTCTTTTGTTACGTGATCTGGGCATTGCTCTGTCTCTTCTGATGACTTCAGCATCAGAAAGGTTACATTCGAAATGATTATTAGGTAACCAAATGGAGATGTTGAATTATTGATGAGGCTACGTTTTGGGATTAAAAGAAATTACCCAGGCAAAAACCATGTGTAAAAAGAAAAATATATGGCTAATTAAACTATTTACCCTGTATTTATATTATTGCTAATTTGTTCGGCAGCCTTCAATCCTTATTCTGCTATTATAAATGAGCACACAGTCACCATGTGGATTTTACAAGCCTTGGGCTGAATTGTGCAATCCTAGCCCATCTAAGCTAGCTCTTAATTCTATTACCCAAATATGACCCCATATACACATACGTCCCCTTGGACTGCCATTCTCCACAATATGCCGATGTTCCTGGCCATGTGGAATGAGGTTCTGTTTTCTAATCCACGGCTCATGTTTTCTTCTTCCTGATCCTGGCTGGAATGCTTTAATTCTCTGTCTAAAGCACAGGCTTCCTACTCTAATCTCAGGAAGTCCCACCTTCCTCTGTCTTTGCCCAGTCTCAGGCCTCAGCATTTTATTTAACTAATCAGAGTCAATATAAGTTACAGACAGCAAACAGGACCAATTAATTAACATTTAGAATGCTTAACACTACCCCAACAATTTCCTCCTTTTGTCTAAAAAAAAAAAAAGGCTAAATTTTTTAACTCATACAGTAAAAACAATAAGAACAAATATGAAACAATCAAGAAAACCATATATAAAACATACACACATAATGTTTAGCCTATTTGTATCAGGCAGTCTTGAAGATGAAAAAAATCATCTGTCTATCTTGGTGTGTCTAAAGTTCTAAACCTAAATAATTTCTTTCATATCCTATATTTATAAACCTAAAGATTTTATTTAGATTTGAAAATATCCTTTTAAATCCTAAACAACTCAAGTTCAGTTGAAATGTTATAACTATTATGCCTTCAACCCCATCAAAGACATAAGAAGGGATAAAGTTATTATTTGAGTAGGAAGCATAAAAAGGCAGCTTCCAAAAAGAAATATGACAGTTTGTTGGCCAGACAATCCCAAAAATCTCTTGATATCATTGGAGCATCATCTTCAGCCTTCTGGCCAAGCATTTTTCACAGACTAAATTAATTGTGCAGCAGGAAATAAGATTTGCCCATTCTGTCTTTGCAGAATCAGGCCATCAATTTACCTGCATTGAGCTCTGGTCCATTTTTGGACTGTATATAGTCTGTTGAGAGAGCAGGGGCATTTTTGCCCAATAGGAATTATCTCCTGATGGGAGATTTCTTTTTGATGCTCATTCTTTTCTTCCAAGTCAAATGGGAGCTGCCAGGAACTGACTGTCTTAAGTTAAACAATTCTTAAAATAACAGAAAAAAAATCTTTAAATGCCATTTTCTGTATGCCTCTGAGAGTTTTGAAGACATCTACTATTTTATTTATAAATCTATCTATCATCTATCTATCTTTGAACAGGCAAACTTATATTTTAACCATTTACTATCTGTTTAACCTATTAAGTCTATTTTCTGATAAATTAGGACTAGTATTTGACATGACCAGAAGCTTAACTGGCCAGCAATCAACCTGTATTACACAGACTCCTAAATAGACTGCAGTAGCAACCCATGAAAGGATCAGAAGTAAACCTGTACTTTTAAATGAATTGGATAGGCACAATACCTTATATAAGTTGAAATATACATAATATGTGTCTAAATATAAAATTCTACACAAATGCATCATCAAAAGATAACCTGGACTCGGAAGATGGCGGCGACCTACGCTGACGCATTCTGAACGCGGGAAAAAAGAGCCATAAAAAACGCAGAGATATTGGGCACTGTGCAAAAACTGGAGGGGCTAGACCCCCCCCCCC
>CAJQZJ010032618.1:134471-168292 GCA_907164525.1 Lophiomys imhausi | reverse complement strand
TTTCCTTTTCTGTATCCTTCTTCCTCTCCTATGTAGGAGTGCATGGGCTTGAGAAAAATGAGATATAGACATAGCACAGGAAGGTCCAGGAAGAAGGGGCAGATTATTGAATATGCCCTTATACCTTTGTATATTGATACAAAATTAGTAGTTTATTTGGCTAAAGTGGTATTGACCATTGTTTATTGTGCAAAAATAAGATTGTATTGGATTACACCGGTATTGATCTTTGTATATTGATACAAAATTAAGATTATAGTTGGCCACAATGGTATTGACCCTTCCATATGGACGTAATATTAAGATTATATTGGGCTACATAGGCATTGATCTTGGTATATTAATACATAATTAGAGTATATTTAACCACAATTGAATAGATCTTTGTATATTGATACAAATTTAAAGGTAATGCTTCCCAATGGTATCATACATAGAGATACTTAAAAATAAAATGTGAAGCTCTGACCTCTTGATACCAACCGTCTAAAACGGTCTAGGATAGTTAAAACAAACTCCTAGTCATGCAAACATGTCTCTTTGTTGGCTACTATGACAGTCTATCACAGATATTCTCTAAACTACCCAGTAATCAAGTTGCTAAGAGACAAGCAACATTTGCTTATCTAAATACAAGAGATGGATAGGGCATCTTCAAAAACCCCTTGAGATCTGCAGAATATGGCATTCAAAGATGTTATCTTAAATCAAGATTTTTTTTTATATCAAGACATATCAGCGCCTGACGGCAACCCTATTCTACTCCAAGTAGAGGATAAGCATCGAAGAACCTCCACTGTAAGATGGTTGAATTGGTGGCAAGCCTTTCTCTTGGCATGAAAAAACCCCTTGCACCAACTGCAGACAGACTGCTGTCCAAAAAGGACAAAACTTGGTAGCGGGGAAATCGACAGCCTAACTCTGCCAAGACAGGGTAGGAAAAACCCCTTGCTTCAACTGTAGACAGACTGCTGTCCAAAAAGGACAAAACTTGGAAGCAGGTAAGTCGACAGCCTAGCTCTGCCAAGACAGGGTAGGAGAGTCCTTCATAACCCCTGCTCTACAATCAATGTCTGTCAGAGAAATGGGGCCAAATGACTGAAGATTGATGCTGTAATGTATGGAGAGAAAATGGGAGCTGTCCAGGCAGCCACTGGTATGTCATTTCTTAGATTGGGAAGCTGCAGCCTTGCACTTCCTATATAATCAGATATATTTGTCCCTCTCAGGTCTCTGAGGTGGTTGAAGAATAGATAGCTAGAGTCTCATAGTTAAATTTTGAGTTGTTTGGGAATCAAGAGGGTGTTCTAAGAAGATGCTTTTTAAATTGGGATGAAAGTTGAGTTGGATATAGAACTTTAAACTCATGGAGATAGATCGACAGTAGAATGTTGAAGTCAGGTGCCAAATACATATAGACTGGACATTGGGATTGTATGCCAAGCCATATAACTCTCATAATTGTGGCCTAATTACCTCTGTTGTTTTGTATTGTATTTATTATTATAAGAGTAAGAGCCATTTGTTGGACTGAAAGGGGGAGCTGTTGGGGGGAAAAGATATATCTTAAACTTAAAAAAAAAGGAAGGGGAGGGGTGGGTTGAGGCTAAGAGGGTGGGAGGGTGGGACTGGAGGCGGGGTAGGGAGGGGATTTCAATTGAGATGTAACTTGAAGAAATAAAAAATAAAGTAAAAAAAAAAAAAAAGATAACCTTATTTTTGTATCAATATACAAAATTCAATACTAATGTATCAAAAGATAACCTTATTTAAAGAATGACAAGTGTTGAGTTTCAGAGCAGATTCAATAATCTATCCTTATATCTTATCATTTATATATATATATATACCCCCTCTTTTTCTTTTCAAGTCTTTTCCCTCTATATAAAAGAGAAAGAAGGATAGAGAAAAGAAAAAGAGATCTCCAAGTCTAACTTTCTATACCTTGCTTAACAAGACAATATAACAATTTGTAACAATTCCCCCTAAACGACATCTATAACCCATCAAATAACCAAAGAATTATCCACCCCATTTTTTAGGAATGGGACGTCGTCGCTCTCTTAAAACTTCTTCCTGCTGAATTGGGATGCAGAAAACCTGTTTAGGGGCCCAAATAAAATGAAAAAAAAAATGGTTAAGCAAATAAATTGTAACATTTGTTGTCCAGTCCCTATGTGCTCAGCAATTTGAATGTCCTGAGCAGTTTGTACTTCCAAGCTGGACTTTGGTAGGAAAGTTCAGTCCTTGAGGCTGGGCCATCTCAGCAAGCTGTTTGAAGTTGTTCTGGATGCAGATTTTCGAGGAAACAGCTATTCAGACAGTGTATGAGGCTGGATCATCTGGGTTACTTGTCTTGTCTTCTTTGGACTCTGGTCCTGTTGTTCTGAAAATATATAATTTCTCACAAGTAACATATAGTTCTGCAGTTACCAAAATGCCTTGGATGTGCAGGATGCACAAATCAGTTAAGGAATATTTTCTGTTCTTTGTTTGAACAGAAGAAAGACATTTGTAAATTTCCATGCCATATAAAAGGATGACAAGTAATAGTAAGACTGTATTGAGTTTAAGTATTCTCCTCTACAGTTGACATACATTTATTAATTGATTAAAACAGGTTTATTCTGTGTTGTTCTGGCTTTTTGTAGATTAGGCTGGCCTCAAATCAAAAGAAACCAATCTGTCTCTGTCTTTGTTTCCCATGTTTTGGGAACAAAGGTATGCATTTATATATTCTTTCTTTCCTTTTCTCCTTTCTTTGGAGATTTAATTTCTATGTGGATATATCTATCCTTATTGAGACAGGGTTTCGCTTTGTAGCTTGGGCTGTCTAGATTTGCTCGGTAGAGTTCTGTAGATTTAGATTGGCCTTGAATACACAAGGAACCTGTTTTTTCCTTATCTCCCAAGTTTTGAGATCAAGGTATGAACTTAAATAATTGAGTTACCCTTATTAAACAATAACATTGATTAAACCATTTTTTGTATTAGTTTGAGTTCCAATTCTCCCATGGAAGCACCATTATTAAGAAGATTGGTGTAGAATTGCATGATATGCTTTTTATGTTAGCTTTTCTTAACTGTTGGTTGTGGGAGGCATACGGTTTGCATGTTCTTCCCTAGCCTAACTCTGGGTCCTTACATTGGTTAACAGAATATATCTCTTTCTCTGTCTCTCCTTTTTTTTTTTTTTTTTGAGACAGGATTTCTCTGTGTATCCTTGTCCTGGACTCACTTTGTAGACCAGGCTGACCTTGGTGAAAGTCAGGGATCCACCTGTCTTTGTTTCCCAAGTGTTGGGATTAAAGGTGTGCACCACCACACCCAGCAATTAACATATTTCCTTCAGGGCAAAATGTCTTTTGAAACCAGTTCTCCAGTGGGAGCCCCACACCTGAGACTGGCTTGTGACCCCTTTCTCTTTACGTTCATTTAAGATTATGTGTATTTATCCATTAGATCAGTAAGGACATTATTAAACTTAACATCAAGGGAAAAAATGTGTCATTTTTGAATTCTAGTCTTTCTTTAGTAAGCAGACTTATCTTCTCACCATAGTTCCCGCCTTCATTGTTTAAACCAGGCTGGTCTAGAATCCAGAGATCTTCCTGTTTCTTCCTCTAGTATGATGGGATTAAGGGGTTAAGGGCATGTGCTAGTACCACCCTGCTCAAATGCTTCACTTAAATCCCAGATTTTAGTAACACTTTAACCTTGAGAGCAACTTTGAACTGTAATGATATTTCAAAATCTGCCCAAAATCTTCAAAAATCTCTTATGTTTTAGCAATGCCAAAACAGAAAAATATCCTTTCTACCTCCAGATATAGGAAAATCAAAGACATCTAAGTAAAAATCAAGCAAAGAAACAACGTTCCAAAAGCCTTGGCATGTCTTACCATGCCATCCCATGCTGCAATTAAAGCTTTGTTCATTATTCCTTAGAGTCTAGTTTTGGCTGCATTTCATTGGCAGCCCCATACCAGAAACTCCTGACAGGCACCTAGTACCCAGGGAGCTCTTAGCTCCAGCTGCCATCAATTTTGCCTTATTTATCAGGAAAGGCCTCCCTCTTTCCTTCATTATCATTGTTGGCAATTTAGCATTCCATCTGTAAATTCTTTCCTTCAAGACTATCCTAGTCTGAACTTTCTCAAAAAACGATACACAGAACCACAATTGTCAGGGTAAAAATCATTTGTATGCTAAGAGGAACAAACTCAATTGGCATACAAACATATTGAGGCATTATGAATTCCTCCATTTTTAATGTAGGCAGTTAATTTTGCTCTGAAATTCTGTTTAGAAGGCTTCCAGTTTTTTAGTACATAAGGAGAGCTAAGCCTTAGCTCTTGGCCTTTGCTGTAAGGCAACAGCTTTTGTTAAGTTGGCCACACCTTTGAAATGCATTTGAGTTCAGCTTCCTGCTCTTTGGCTAGGAAACTGGCTTTCACCTGGGCCTCTGAAGCTGTAAGCATGTATTCTAATTGCCCCACGTTGGGTGCCATATATAAAAAGAAAAATATATGGCTAATTAAACTAATTACCCTGTATTTATATTATTATTAATTTGTTCGGCAGCCTTCAATCCTTATTCTGCTATTATAAATGAGCACACAGTCACCATGTGGATTTTACAAGCCTTGGGCTGAATTGTGCAATCCTAGCCCATCTAAGCTAGCTCTTAATTCTATTACCCAAATATGACCCCATATATACATACGTCCCCTTGGACTGCCATTCTCCACAATATGCCGATGTTCCTGGCCATGTGGAATGAGGTTCTGTTTTCTAACCCATGGCGTGTGTCTTCTTCTTCCTGTTCCTGGCTGGAATGCTTTAATTCTCTGTCTAAAGCACAGGCTTCCTGCTCTAATCTCAGGAAGTCCCACCTTCCTCTGTCTTTGCCCAATCTCAGGCCTCAGCATTTTATTTAACTAATCAGAGTCAATATAAGTTACAAACAGTAAACAGGACCAATTAATTAACATTTAGAATGCTTAATACTACCCCAACAACCATGCAATAAAAAAATGTTGATAAATTTATGGCATCTAAAGATGTGGGAACCAGAGGAGACTCAGAGTGACACTTACAAGGAAGTGATGCCTGATCCTTTTGGCTATGCCAAATTCAGCTGTTGAGAGTACAATGATAAGTATGCAAAAGAAATTAAGACCAAACCAAAACCAAAACAGAACAAAAGAGGACCAAATCACAAAGGTAAATAATTACAGTATAGACAGTTGCCCATGTCCTTATATCATATATTATTCATCAAATACTGAATCACTTCAGTGTTTCATATCACAAGAATTAAATACATTGGCCATAAAATGAACTTTAAAAAGACTTCATGCAGCAGTTAGGACCTCCTGGAACTGATCCAGAGTGGTTCAACTAGTGTTCTTCTGTGCTTCCATTCGTTCATTCATTCGTTCATTCATTTGTTCATTCATTTGTTCATAGATCAAGCTGTTAAATTACTATGGTTTCTTTGGTATTTGTGTAGCCGTAAATGTAAATGGTGACTAATTGAGAATGTCTAACACCTCCTGAGTTCAAGAAAAATCACAGATTATTTTGGGATTTTTGTACTTTCCCAAATCCTTTAACATATATGTCCAGATTTAACCTATATGACCATCTTCTGAAGCAAATATTTTATAATCATTCAAATATGAGGAATATTTTAAATATTATATACAGCTCATAAATTACAAAAACACTTCAATTCTAAGGAAAATTGAAGGAATCAGTTTATAAGGACAGGCTTTAGAGTAGTGATTCTTAACCTTCCTAATGGTGTGAATCTTTAATACAGTTCCTCATGTTGCAGTTACCACCAACCACAAAATTATTTTGTTGTTAACTTCATAACTGTAGTATTGTTATGAATTGTATTATAAATATTTGTGTTTTCTGATGGTCTTCAGTGATTCCTGTGAAAGCGTCCTTTGACCCCCAAGTGGGTTGCGACTCTTTCATTGGTTGAGAGCTGCTAGTTTAGAAGCTCTAGCTGCCTCTAAGTCCAGCTCCTCACTTCCAAGCTAATGAAGCTTTATGTGCCTCATCTCCTCATCTGTGCAATGGTAACACGTCCATCATAGGGGTGTTATGCTGAGTGTCTCTGAAATCCTTTGAAGTTACCTGGCACACGCCAAGAGTTACAGCGATATTGCAAACATTATTATCCAACTGAGAAGAAATAGAATAGAGAGGATAAGGTTAAAATTCAGTCCCACCCAGCAGCTAGTCATGGACCATATTGCTTGTTAGTGGAACACCTTACCTAGCTGGGCTGCCATATCAAGTCCTAGTACAAGAGGAAGCTCTTAGCTCTCATATGACTGATAAACTGAGGGCATTTGAAATGTGGGGACTCTCCTCATCCAAGGGGAAGGAGAAGACAGAGATGGGGAAGAGGGAGGGAGGGAGGGAGGGTTGCACCTGGAGGGGAAGAGAGAGGAAACTTTGATAAAGATATAACTTGAAAAAAATAAATTAATAAATTTTAAAAAATCATACCTCATAGGATTACCTGTGAAGTTTAGAACAATGTCTGTAACACACATGTTCAATAAATGGTAATTCATGCTCCCCACTAGAGACATATTCTAGCATTCAGTATGCCCAAAATGTATTCTAAGCAACAGAAATTAGTTAAGATGGAAAAAGAGAGCTCATTCTCCTTTCCAGATCAAATTTCACAAAATCCATACTTTGGATAATTTTATGAATCAAATCTATAAATATTTAGAGCCTTGCTTGACACTAATCACCACCAATGCTTTCAATGCACGGCAGTAAATACCAGGAATTTTCATGAGGGTATTGTAAGTAGGACAGATGCTTTTGTTCATAAATCAGGCTTTGACCTCAATCATTAATAAACAAATCAGGGCAGAGCAGCAAGAGAGTGTAAAGAGTAATTTGGTGAGGAGTCCAATAAATTTATCAACACAAATAATCAAAACTCAGAATTTGTTCCTAATCCTACCATGCTAATGGCTTCCTGTTAAAGGGAAAATGATTAAACCAAGTATGGCTTTAATTTGTTGGGGCTAGATGTAGTTTTCCCCTGTGTGATAAATTACTGTGAGAGCAAATCAAATAATATAAAATTTACTACGAGCCTGCTGTTGTGTGTAGGGGAAAGAAATGCACAACAATCCAAGAGCTGGTTAGCATAGAGTTCAGTGAACTACAGAATTCAAATCAAACTGAGACCACACATACTCAGTCACTGCTGCAGGGGAATGGCTTTGACTTCGGAACTGTAGCTCTCAAATCCTGCCTGTCATACCCCCACTGGGGATTTCCAAGGTAAACCAGGTGTGCGATCAGTACATTGTTTTGCCACCCCAGATTCCACAGAATAACAAAATGCTTTTGCTCGGTGACAAGTCTGAATTGATGGATCCCAACTCTCTCATTTTACAAGTTAGGAAACTGAGGACCCAAAAGATTAAGTTATCTCTCTAACTAATATGGACAGAACACAGCATTTAATGAAGTTACTTTGCGATCCATTAATACTGACTGAGGTGGGGAGTGGGGAGGACATAGATGAGGTAGAGAGAGAAAAGAGGAATGTCAATCCACAGCTCAACATTATTCATAAAATGCAATTTCCAAGGCACTTCTTTCTACAAGCAATGGATATGGAATTACTCATCCACTACTCAACTATTCTGCTCTTAACTTTATTTCCTTATTTTACATATTGGACTGGGGTAGAATATCTGCATTTATATGGTTTAAAGCTTTTTGAATAAATTATTTTATTCTGCTCGTAGCCTGAACGCACAAAAATATCTTGTCTATTTTTGGGTTTTCAGGCTACTAGGAGAAATTAGTAGATGGTATCTATCCCTCCATCAGGAAAAATAAAATAAAAAACAAGACAGAAGGGAACTTGTTTTGTCCTGTTTAACTGTCTTTTGGAAATCTGCTCTTTTCTCAAGAGGAAACTGAGAGGAAGTGGATCTGCAAGAGAGGGAGATCAGGCTATATAAAGGGGTGGAGGAGGCAAAACTGGAAGGATGTGGAATATAATGTATGAGAGAAGAATCTATTTTCAATTAAAAACAGAAAACTGTAGCAAAATGAAGGTGAAACACCTATGAATAGACAGAAGGACAAGCCACAGGGGGTGATGAATGGTCACAGCAAAAAGAAAGAAACAGGTAATCCAACAGACTCTGATATGGTAAACTTCATCTGTAGAGAGAGCGTACTAGGCACTAAGTAATGAAGGAGTCTTTTTCCAAATGAAACTCTTTTTATGAGAACTTAATGTGTGTACTCTTACCACCACCGTCTTCTGTCTGATTCCACGTTACCCGGAGGAGCTAATGAAACCTTGGGTGATTGGAGCAGAGCAGAGGTTGGAGAGCTTTAGAGGGCACCACACCAACCCGGCAACTGTGCAAGGGACAGGGATGTTGAAGCCAGCACTGTTTTATCAACAACACAAAGTGAACAAGAAAGAGACCATACAGTATATCCTAAGCTAGCCTGCTCTCAGCTGAACACTTGTCAATCTGTGGGAGAAAACACAAGTATGAAATTTGCCTAAGGTCACCGTTTCAATCATGAAAAGAAAAGACAAGTTGCCTATCCTCATATCAGCCTCTACCAACTTGGCATCTTTCATAGATCCCACTCAAAATAGGAAACAGAAAAATAGGTAAAAGGAGTTCAAACCCAGAGAGGAGCTCAGGAAGATATCCTGAAGCATTGGCTGGTTTAAGTTTATGCTATAGGCAGAGATGAAAATCAAAAATATGCCATTTTTCTAAGTCCAGAGTTACTGTGGAAAAGGCTCAAAATTTCTAAACTTGAACTGAACATCCACTGAGGTCTTTCCTGAACTCATCCAGCAATTGCATATTAGCTGACTTTACCAGAAAATTCTCCAGCACTATAGCTGGTAGGGACTGAATATTCTCTTGAGTGAATAGGTCCCTAATGAGCAGATCACAAACCCTTTTCTCCAACTCAATTAATTCCTGGTTCTCAAACTCCTCCATTTTTTAAGCTTGCTTCAAATTTACCTTCTTTTCAGAACAAAGAACATTTATTCTTGAATTATCTGATTCCAGGAATGCAGAGAATCCATTTGTGTTTCTCTCTTTGTTTCTTCACTCTATTGCATATAAGAAACTAAACTGGACGTTTACATTTTGTTCACAGTAAAATGATTCAAGGAAAAGTAGAATCTTAAGGTACTGAATTATCCACCAGTATAGGACGAACGAGGCCTGCCATTGAGCAGGAACAAGGTCTGTTGATAAAAAGCGAGCGTGGGGTGGCTGAACTTTCACATAGAGCCAGCCTGAGACATGCCCAGACATGCCAGGCTTGAGACCTGTCCAAGCATGCCCAGAGACCAATGATACCACATCAGGTGAAGAGATAGGAGCCAATGAGGGAGAGCCACAGCAGCAGCTTGGAGCCTGGGAGCCAATGAGATGCTGGGTGGAGGGCATTAAGGGGGCATCTTCTTCCCAGAATACATGAATCTTCTTTTGCCTTATGTCTGACTCAGGGTGTGTGTACCATTGACTCTGCGCCATCCTGACCCAGTTCCAAAGGGTCCTGGGTTGGGGTTACCGCAACACACCAGTGAGAATGAGAAACCTATTTTTTGTTTGGATTTAGGAAAAGTCACTGAGCCAACATTTCCATATGCTAAGAACCCAAACTGACTGATGGCATTCTGAGTGTATTTCATGTCTGTGAACAAATCTTCAGATGCCTGGGTGTGCTTTCTACCAATGGCTTCATATGTGACAAACCATTTTGTGAAATTGGTTTGGCATGAAAAGAGGTCTCTGGAAAATTTTATGTTTTTGTAGAAAATAAACTATAAACTTGAAATTTAAATAACTGGATGACCCATACTAACTTCAATCCAACATAGTAAGATTTGAAGTGTGCATCCACATTATAAAGTACTAAGGAAGCCACCCATTGTTGGAAATTATGGACTGTCATTATTAAGGTCCGTTACAGGGGTAAGCTGGAATTTGCTTGTTATAATCACTGACAGAGCTGTACAAAATAAAAATGAAATTTTGCTCACAACTCTGATCTGTGGAGAGCTGAGATGTTTTGCCTCCCAACAAATTAGAGAAAATAATAAAACCTCAAGTTTTTGAACTATGGCCTTGAATCCGCATAAGCTGTTGGTAGCATATTTGTTAATGAATATTACATCTCAGGAAGATTTGTTTCTACTTCTTTGGGAGTTTCTTGTTATACAACAGTGTGAAATAGGCACAGGGGGATAGGGCACAGAAGGTGGACATAGTAATACATATGCAAAATTTATAAACACAACCTTTCTTTAAAATCTGGAACACACTACACATCCACCCACAGTGATTCTTCTAGCAACTAGGAAACTCCTTGGTCTTCACAGTGGTTGCTGACTGTCTTCCCTTAGTTCTCTTTATTCTCATCTGAAGCCATCCTGTTTTCAGACCACAGCAAGTCTTCTCATAGTCCTTGATGAAGCTCTTGCCATCCTGGACTCTGTTGTAACCTCACTAAGGTCTACTCTCTGCCTGTTGGTACCCCTAGATGGTAAATATTGCATTTCCCATGTTTTAAATTTTTAGATGTTTGTTGTTGTTTCATTTTGGTGAGGGGGTTGCTTTTGTTTGTTTGTCATTGGTTTTGTTTGTGGTGGGTTTTTGTCTTGCTTTTTGTTTTGTTTTGTTGTTGTTCCAGTTGAGACAGTTTCTTTGTGTAGCCCTGGCTGTCTCGGAACTTGCTTTGTAGACCAGGCTATCCTTGAACTCAGAGGTTCATCTGTCTCTGCCTCCCTAAATGCTGGAATTAATGGTGTGCACCACCACCAGGCTGCAATTCTCAATTTGCACACATCCTGGATTCTGTGAGAGACATGGGCCCCATCAATAGATGTCCTAGGAAACACAGAAAAGAGATTCATTTATTCACAAAGACAATCACATGGCATGGAGTGCTCATTACATGTTTTAAATGCTTCTTTTGTCTCACAAGGAATTACCCAAACTAAATTAACAGTAGTTTGTGGGGGGTTTTTTGTTTGTTTGTTTGGTTTTTTTTTTTAGGCAAACTGTTACAGTTCTTTAAATGAAAGCATTTTTGATTTAACCTTCTGGTTGATAAATGCTATCCTGTAGCGGGGCTGAGGTAGTGTATGCAGATCTCTGTGAGTTCAAGGCCAGCCTGGTCTACAGAGTGAGTTCCAGGACAGCCAATGCTACATTGAAAAACCCTGACTCGAGAAAAAAAAAAAAGAACAAAGCAAAACTCGTCCTGTAAATGTACTGTCCTTCAAATGAAGAAATTTGAGGTTTGTATTACACTTCTTATGGTTCATATTTCTTTCATCTGTATTAATAATTACCATTTTAATTATATATTTACAAATCCTTCCCTAATATAACAATATTTAATAACATTTTAGTAAATTTCTCTGAGAATTTTATACAATATATTTTGATTATATTCATTCCTCCTCCCCCAGCTCCTCCCATTTCTACCCTTACATACCTATTCACCAACTTTGATTCCCCACCCCCAGTCAAATCCAGTTTGTGTATACCCAACTACTATTGGGAGTTGGTACTGTCCTGTAGTGTGATTGACCAATCAGGTGAGGTCATCAAAGACTACTGACCACCCCTCTCCTACCACCTACAAAATATCAATAGTTCCTCACCTAGTGGTGGGATTTTATACCCACCCCTTCTTTATATTTGGAATTTTCCTTGGGTTGATCCTGCCCAGGTCTTGTGAAAACTGTCACAATCCCCCTGGGTTCATATGTGCATCTTCCCAGTGGGTCTGGAAAACACAGTTTCTTGAAATCCTCCAACACCTTTGACTCTTACAATCTTCCCATCTCCTCTTTTGCAAAGAGCTCTGAGTCTTGTAAGGAGGGGTGTGGTATGCATATCCCAGTTAGGGCTGAGGACTCCACAGTCTGCTCTTCTCTTGTTGAAGGACTCCAGTTGAAGATCCATATGTTAATGTTATCTACTGCAAGTAGCAGCTTTTCTCATGAGTGTTGATAGATGCACTGGTCTATGGGTATACCAATTAGTCATTAGGAGTCATTTTAATAATATATCCATTCAACAGAATAATAGTATTAGATTTCCTTCTACAGCCTATTGTACAAGAGCACCTGTTTTTCTTCTCTCTAATCAATAATGTGATAATTAATTTTTATTTTTTCCATTTTAATAAAAATGGAATTCAGTTACAGTTTTAATTTTCATTTCTAAATTGTTGTAAGTCATCTTGCTTCATGGTGAGAAGTCATTTTCTTTTTTATATTTAATATGATCATTAATATTTCAAATTTTCTATTGTTTAATCTCATTATAGAATTAGCTGTGCTTTGTAAATAAATGGTCAGTACCTTTTGTCAAAAAAGAAAACAAAACTGTGATTATAAATTTAATTCAGTGGAAAGAGCTGAACCCTTTAATTAATGTAAACTCCAGAATAACTGTGATCATTCATTAATTCAAGTAGATGTTGGTGGGTTGGTTTCCTTCTACAAACAAGAAAAAGTCATAGGAGTTTTTATTGGTGATACAGTATCCATCAACACTGTTAACAAATGCTATGCTAAAGCTCTAACTCTGTGACACTTAGAAATAGCAAGCTTTGCTTCACACTTGTGCAAAAGTTCACCTGCGAAAGGCTTAGCTCTCTCTTTCTCCACTAGGATCCAGGATAAGTAAGCACCATGTCGAACATCCCTGTTCACTGAAAAAGTCTCATGTGTGTGATAAGACATGAATTTAGAGATGATTGACCAGGGCTAGTCACAAGACCTGATAGGAACACGAGGAACTTAGGACATGTGCAAAAGGAAAGAGTATGTTAAGTATTTGACAGTAGTTACACCTTCTAGAAAATCTGTAATTCAAAATCACCTAATATTAATGTCACCCCCATTTATGCATTAAAAAATGTGCTCATCATTATGTGTACCGGAAAAGCCTCCAAACCTTCATGTGGTCTTGGCATCTAGCTCTGGGCTAATGGTAATTTCTAGATCCTGGTTATTTGCAGCCACATATGTGTCATATTTGTAGGCACTGTCTTTATCTAGAGAATAATAAATTTAATATAAGTCATCTCCTTCCTAAAACATTAATAACTATTAGAATAGGAGCAACATAAACAGTAATCACTCAGAAATGGAACATTGGAAAGGTATACAATACTTCTATTCCCTGAACTAGCAATTGTTTCTAAGAGGCTCAGATCCCATCCTCGGGAAGGGATCCCCAGTTCAGCATTCTCCATGTCCTGACATCATCAGAACATCCAGTCGATTTTAAAGTGAGAATATGCAAGGTGGTCACTGTGGGAAGCTGACCAGCTTCTTCAGTCTGCCCTGCCTGAAGAAGACTGGAGGTTTGTCTAACCTTAGGGATCAACCAGTCACACAATCTGACAAGTTCTAGTTTCTTCTTCATTTGTGATTTTGTGTGTTCTTCTTCAACAGTGGTGTGTGTCCAAAGCTGCAACAAAACTCCTTTAAGACACTGTCTGTGGCCTGCCCCTCCCATGCACATGTGGAGGAGATATGGTTTCAGCAGAGACATGACCTTATTCTCCATCCCCTAAGACATTTCTTTTTCAACTGAAGATTATATATTTGTCTACTAGGTAGCTCTCAGTTTAAAAGTATTGATAACCAGTAGCACAGGGAAATCCTTAGTTTTATCATTGATTTTTTTTTCTAGGTTAAAATTTGTCTCAATTTTGGTTTTCTTTTTTTTTTTTTTTTTGAGTTCCAGAAGAGTATCTCTCTAATTTTCAGATTTTTCATAAGCACATTCCTTTCTGCTTGTAAATTAATTCTTTTTCAAGGTGCCTCCATTTCTTATTACTAAGCTTCCAAGTATCAAAACTGACCATATATCAGCAAGCACTCCCATATTCAATTCTATCCCTTAGCTACAAACTCTGGATTAAATTCCTTCTTTGTTCTCCCAAGCAACAGCTTAGCTTACTTTTAAGCTTCTGTCTCCACATCACAGGAATTGTGCCTGCTAGCCTACAATGTCAGTTTCTTTCATAGCAGAAAATCATTTCCAGGTCTAGTTTCTCCCACATCTTACAACTTTTTTCCACCAGAGTCCTCTTATGGATTTCTGCAACACTCAGGATGTGTAGATTAAACTGAAAAACAAACAACCTGGAATCTCAGGAACTGATACTCTAAAGACTCACTTTCATCTTAGGAAGACAAACTACCCTTCGCTTTTTCTCTCTTGCAATATTTTAGTTTTGAAGATCCAAGTGACTTTTTTTGCCATGTCAAGCATCTTCCCTCTCGCCAGTCTTGAACTCGTATCATCAAACATACCATTGTGGGAATAGACTACACACACAAATCTGGTTACAACCCCTGGGTTTATACCTTTCAGTTTTGCCAATTAAACAGAGGATAATGAAATCCAAATTCCTCTGTGAGAGCGTAGCACACAAGTTCCTTAATGATATAACCACCAACTATCTTTCTAAGGCATGTCTTGACGTTTATCAGTTAGGCCCATGACACAAAAACATCTACTTTTATTTCATCTCCACTTAGCAGTCTTGTCTGTTTCTTCTTGAAACATTCTTGTCTGGTTCTCTTTTGTATGTCCCTTAAGACTCCACCAAACGCACAGATATCAGATGCTGTCTTCCAGGGATGTTGGCATCATCTTCTCCTTCCACTAAAACCAGCGAATAACTCTCAGTGCGTATTATACTGTTTTGTAGCCTCTCTTTTTCTGTGTTCCAGAGTGAAAAATTAACTGTTTGAGGCCAATGACTGTTTTCTTATTCATCTCAGTCACAAAACAGAAAGACATACAGTAGTATCTGTTATTTGTTAAGTCATCTGGTCTGTATTCATGGAGTATATACTGTCACCGAGCATTGTTCTATTGTCAGGACAGACACCAGAATAGAATTGTGGAAATGAGCTTCAGGGAAAACTCCTACACTCTATTGTGGAAGGGGGGAAAAAATTAACTGAATTCTCTGTGTCCTCATAGAAGAAAAAGTCAAAGCTGAAAAAAAGTGTTTTGTTTGTTTTACTTCCTAATTATAGCCCCCACCCTCCCCTCCTCTGAGTCCTGCCCTCCTGCCCCCTTTTCCCATCGCCCCTCCCCTTTTCCACAGAAAAGGGAAGCACCCCAACCCCATCCCAGCACATCAAGTCTCATCAGGGCCTACCATGTCCATTAGGGCAAGCAATCAAAAAGCAGGCATCAGAGTCCATGTGAGAGACAGCCCCACTCCACTTGCTAGGGGACACACAAGACTACAAAGCTGTCCATCAGTTACATATGTGTTGGGGGCCTAGGTCCAGTTCATACATGCTCTTTGATTGGTGCTTCAGTCTCTGTGAGTCCCAATAGGCTTAGGTTAGTCTCTGTTGGTCTCTTCGTGGTGTTCTTTTCCCCTCTGGGTTTTTCTATCCTTCCCTCATTCTTCCACAAAACATCCTGCACTCCCCCTAATGTTTGTTGGTGAGTCTCAGCTGCTGTTTAGATTCTCACTGCTTGGAGGTTCTCAGAGGACAGTTATGCTATCCTCCTGTCTGTAAGCAAAGCAGAGTAGTGATAGGTGTTGGGTCTCTCCCTTGGGGTAGGTCTCAGGTTGGGCCTGTCATCAGTCGGAAATTCCCTCAATTTCTGATATGTCTTTTCACTGTACATCTTGTATACAGGGTAAGTTTTGGTTCGAAGCTTTTGTGGGTAGGTTGGTGATCCCCTTCCTATCTGTAAGGCCTACCTAGCTAGAAGGAGGCCTCCTCAGCCTCCATATCCTCTACTGCTAGCAGTCTCAGCTAGAGTCATTGACTTATCTTCTCAGCACCCTACCCTGTGGCAGGTGTCCAGCTTGTCTCAGAAATGCCCCTACAAAATGGAATGCTACTCAACAATTTAAAACAAGGAAGTAACTAATTTCACAGGTAAATGGAAGGAACTAGAAAAGATCATCCTGAGTGAGGTAACCCAGACCCAGAAGTCACACACAGTATGTACTCACTCATAAGTGGATACCACACATATAGTACAGGATAACCATATTACAGTCCACAGACCCAAAGAAGCTAAGTTACTAAGAAGACCAAAGGAATGTTGCTTGAATCTCACTCAAAGGGGGGACAGAATAGACATCAGAAGTGGTTGGAGAGAGGGAACTAGATAGGAAAGGGATAAAAGAGGGAGAGGAGCTTGCAGCTCAGTTGTGGGGAGGAAGGGCTGGGGGTAGGAAGGGTGAGAAGTGTTTTTGTTTTAATCCTTTCCACACAGATACTCACAGGAACCAGAAGTTTTCAGAATTCAGTAGCTTATGATTTGTTTTTTTCCCCTTATAGTATAAATTACTGGGGCACTTTTAAGTTCAATTTGGAAAATTTTAGCCAAACACAATGTTCTTATGTGGTACCAGCCATTGTCTTCCTCTTTTCTAGATCTGCTCTCAAAAGTGAGCATTTGCCTCACTTCCTCCAGCTTTTGGGATCCCCTACTCTCCATTAGCCATTGCTGCTAATTTAGGAATTCAGTGCCTGCCTTTTTCTCAAGACCATCGCCACAGAGTTCAGCTGATGCCATTTTCTGACTGTGCCAGGAAACTCTTCTTTCTGATCCCAAAAGGATGGATGAAGAATTCTGCTTATAAAAACAATTTGTTGTAGAAAAGTTGTGATACCCTAAGTTTATGCTCTCAACGTCTTGACCCTGATCTTGAAGGACCTGGTTTGATGATGCAGGTCTTTGGAGCATGTTTCCTTAAATTCAGTTCCAAGTCATGAGGCAATATATCAATCCCCTTCTTATATTTTCCAGTGCCATTTGTTTTTATTAATAAAAATTAAATTAATTAAAGTAATTTTTATAAAGTTTATTATTTTAAAGTTAAAAGTAAATAAAAACATCATACACCAAAATTAAGCAAACACAAAGTCTATACAAGAAATGAACAGTCAGAATAGGCATTTGGGATGGAAGTTGTAGAACTTCATATTAAATCTCACATTTTCAGTGTTAATTATGTTTTAGACACTTATCCACAACCAAACCTCCCACTCCCTCAAAAGAATGCATAACAGAATTAGAACTACAGGAACAATTGGCTTTTAATTTAATTTTAAAAGAATATTTATTTCACTTTGGACAGAACCTTATTCATGATGACTATATAGGGAGGATTTGAACACCTTAACTCAAGGTGGAAAAGTTATTATTTCAGTACACAACTTTTAGCAAATGGGTGTTTTAATCTCCCATGGAGTACACTGGTATCTGTTATTTTCAGTTTTTTTCATACTGAAAAAATCTATTTAATGGAATATTTTATGCTCCCTCCAGGGGCATTATTTTATGGTCATGATTTTAAAAAATTACTTGTTCCTTTTTGTAATGCCAGTCCATAGCCTGGGGAGAGAGTTTGTCTTGCCATATGTTCAACAAATTGCTACTGTTTCTGAGTTTCATATTTGTTAAGCTCTAATGTTGGAGTTGTTTATTTTGTTTTGTGTATTTGGAACTATTAAATATTCTCAGAAGATAGAAAAATAAACAAGCAAGAGAGGCATTTTTAAAGTTTCTATCCATTCAAGAATGTGTAGTGGAAGAAGCCTGTAATTCCAGCACTTGGGAGGCAGAGACAAGGAGTTCACAGTTATCCTTGGCCTAGCCAAGGCCGGCCTCGCTACGTGAGACCCTGTCTCAAACAAAAAAGAGAAGAGAGTGTTTACGTCTGTGGCACCAAGTCTTACTTCTTTACCTTTTGTTTTGTTTTTTATTTATCTTTTTGTCATACTATGAGATAGGTAGATAAATGAAATCAGGGAACTTGAAAGTCAACGGAAACCTCAGCACATATCAGCAAAATGATACTGCAAGCCTTTAACCCTCCAGGCTCAGATGTTTCTAGAATAGGGAGAGAGAGTCGTCACTTTATGGGATTGTTGCAAGGTGGGCAAATTAAGGTGACTCACATAAACACATGTAACTGTCTGATTCTTAAGATTATCATTGCTACAGTACAGATAACAAAAACTCCTCTTCTTAGCCTTTCATAATTTTACTTCACAGGCTCCCTGGGGCTTTGTCTGACTTTTGCATAGATTATTATTTAAAAAACAACAACAAAAAATGGAAGAAATAACATTCTGAATTATTTTGCATTCCATCCACAGTTGTACATATTATTGATGCAAATATGCCAATGTTATCAATAATACTTATTCCTGTAATAGAATACAAATGAAATTTTCATTTCAAGATGAGCATGCAGGGAACCCGACTGGAACTGTTAGATCTGAATGGTCTTGCACCCCAAGTAGCCAAAGGAGGGTCCTCTAGCTGCTCACCATGCTTCACACTTAGGTCTCGGATCAGCAGAGAGTTTGGAGAATACCAACCAGAGCACAGCAGGTGGTAGATACTCAACAACTTATCGTAGTCAGGAGGTAAAAGTTGGTGGCAAAGCAAAATGTGCTCAGACTTACAATACAGATGAGGTGCAGTTAACCTGACGAATGTATATGCGCTGCTTCTAATTGCCTCAGAAGAGCGATTTGCAATGAACAATCAAGAATTCAATAGAGTGAACTCCTCCTGATTAGCTGTAAACACAGAGCATAAAATATGTGGATTATATGTTAACAAGTTGAGGGAGCAAGCAGAAGAGCCAACAGTCTCTCACAGGCAGCACATACATTCTGAGGTTCATGTTCAGCTCCAAGACTTGAAGACACTATTAGCCATATTATTAGTGATTCAGATTTCAGATATAGATAAGGAAATGGCGTTGAATTATGATGCATAGAATTTGGATTCTGTTTTTATCTTTCTCTCACACCTTAGTCTTACTAATAAATGGGTTCATAGATTTGTAGTCAGCATTTCCTCAATTAAATAAATCACTGATTTCAAGGAAATTGACAGTAATTTTCCAATATGAGGGTTCTTGTAAACCTTAAAAACAGTGGACAGAGACAGAACCTTGATCTTTACCTTGGGTTTAATTTGTGATGTGACCTTAAAGAAGTTATTCAGCTACATAAGCACTTCAGCTACAAGGTTGTGCTTGATATTTTCCACATTAGCCACTGAATCATCTCAAAAGGCTTGCAGGACTTGCCTGTTGTTCAGATGAAGAAATTGTGGGAGAAGCAGATGGAACAACTTATTCATGTTTCTCACCCATTAAGAGGGAAAGACATAGATGGAGCCCACATGCTTCTATTAATGCCACACCTTAGTATTCACAATATCCTGGAAGCAGAGCTAAAACCATAGTATGCTTCATCTTGCAAGCCAGAAATGGTTACACATAAGTATAATCCCATGCCGAGGAGATGAAGACATGAAGATTAGAAGTTTAAGGTCACTTTAGGTACCTTGAGAAGGACAAATTTAGCCTGGATTCAAGAGACTCTGTCTCAGAAAAACCAATAAAACAGCAACACATGACATTTACATTCCTGGAAGAAGAGTCTCTAATCTTCAGAGAAATACATTTCTCCTAAGGAATGTTGAGTAGTAGCAGAGGGTATTAAAGTCAATGAGCATTTAAGAAAACAGTATGAAAAGAAAAGGCAGAGGCTGGATAGATGACTCAGGGTTAAAAGCACTTGTTACTCTTCCGGAAAACCTTAGTTCAGTTTCCAGCAATCATGTCAGGTGACTTGCAACCATCTCTAAGTCTAGCTCCAGGGATTCCAATGCCTCTGGCTTCCAAAAACACCCACACTTATGTGCACACACCCACATGAAGACATATACACCTATATACAAGTAAATAATAAAGTAAATTTTTTAAGCAAAGAATACACAAGTGGTAAATTGAAGAAAAGGAAGAGGAAATTGGGGAAGTATACAGAGACACTGATGAGCAGAAACCGGGCAGTTCAACCAAGACATGGCAAACAGACATGAAAACGTGAGACAAGCATTTCTGTAATCCAGGACATAAGCTTTGTTTTCTAGCTTTGAATTCAGGGAGAATGGTGCTATGTTTAAGAATGTTCTGTTGAGAAACAAGAGTTGGGGACAAAGATGCTGAAATGGATTTAGAAACAATGTAGTGATTGGTTCGGAAAGCCCCTTTTGCAAGGAGATTGAAACCAATTGGGAGGAAATTTTAAATAATACCTGGAGCAAACTAGAGTGATGGAGATGACATTGTCCAGACTTCCCAAAATGTAGCCCCCATGGAGATGGCCTAAGCATGTTCACAACTAACAAGGTATGGTGAGGAAGGTGGCTGGCAGAGCTGAGGAAGCAGTACACATAACCTAGAGTTTACTTTCGTGTTTATTCACTAAATTCTACCATTCTGAAAAAGAAAGCTGAGATACTTAGAACAATAATGTATTACTGGGGCTTCAGCTCATCTGCACACATGCACCACAGACTCTCTAAGAGCTGAGTTCTCCATGGGTTAGAGACATGTAGTTCAATAGCAAGTGGTATAACACTGAATAGTATCAGCAGCCTTCTGATGAATTTCCTCACCTTTAGAACTTTGAGTCATTAAGTTCCTGTAATGTCTATAGCATTCCTGTAATAGACATTTTGCTGAAATTCTTCACATTTCAGAAAAACATGAATGTTTCTCTCTCATTCCAGTCAGAAAACCCATTGTGTATAACTTTTAAATTTCCTGTCTGGAAAAACTAAGCTCCAAGCACAAGTCCACAGAGAGTACTATTCTGATCTGCCTATTTGTTTAAGAAAAACAAAAACAAAAACCAACCAAACAAACAAAAACCACCAAGACTTGCACCTTTCTTTCTGTGGTATATAACTGTCGCTTCTGTTTGAGAGACATGCTTAATGAAATGTGGGCTTTGCTTTGGTTTGATTTGGTTTGTTTGTTTTATTTGACATAGATTTGCCAACTAAAACACATCCACTAAGTGTATACCATGCATAAAAGAGAAACATGTACAAAGACAAGGAAATGTTCCCAGTTCTTCATGAAAAATGAGAAATAACCACAAACAAAATGCGCAGAGGTCACTGAACTTGCCTGGTGGGTAACACTCTGGGAAGGAGGAACATCAACCTAATCAGAGAAAATGGCTCAGTGCCCACTTACAATTCTGAGCTCTCTCACAAATCCTGTCCTTGTGATTAAGAAACTCCCCAATTTCTTGCTGATTTTCCTTGGCAGTTTAACCTCCCTGTCTCCATCAGTATCTATCTTAGACCTGACTAGAGGATTTGAGTGACTATACATCATGAAAGGGGATTTATTAGATTGGCTTATGCACTGTGGTCTAGAGAGTTCAACCTTAGCCATGTGAAGCTAGATAGATTTGAATCCATAATGCCCCTCAGGCTCTATATGCTCCAGCAGTCACAATGTGGCTCTAAAGGTCTAGAGTGTTCCTTAGGAGCTGTTGGTCTTCAACACCCTTTGGAAGGCTGAGGCAGCTATGTTCCAATCACTGTGTGGTGACAACTACAGTGCAAGAAACACAGGTATCAGCAAGCAAGCAACACAGTGACCTTGTCTGGGACATCTGGTTGCTGCCACAGTGTGCTTCTCACTTTGAGGGAGAGTCTTTTCCCCTGGTTAATCCTGCTTGGTTAGTGCCCTCATAGGCCAGACTACAGGCCTGCCTCTTAATTGACTATAGATTCCATTAAATTGCTAAGCAAGATTAAGCAACGCCGTGTCTTACTTAACACCAACTCCTTCTTTAGAACCTGAACCAGGTTGGGGTAAGATGTAGACTTTCGGAGTTCCCTCTTACACATCACATAAAAACCGACTGTATATTAGTGTCTCATACATTATATAAAGTGGCATTTTTCAATTATGTGAGGAGTGATCTTGTTCATCTGTATTATACACACGCCATGCACATTATGTCACTAGTCTTTTCTAGACTATGTTTTAGTAAAGATGACATAGTGCATGATTTTCCCAGCATACAGCATGTTTTGGAACAGTGTCAACATTTTTTAACGGATGATAGAATGAACACAGAGCCTGTTTTGTTTAAATCTTTAAGCAGGAATTCTACAACTAGAGATGAAAGGGAGGGGACACTGCTGGTGAGTATAAAACACAGGACACATTTGAGGAAAGAAGAAAGGTTAGTGTCCTCCTTCAGATTGATTTCCACATGTGTAATCAGAACTATACATTATTTACCTACTTGTTAAACTATGAAAACTTTTCTGTAAATATATATATATATCACATTGTATATGTACTTATATGTCTATATATGTGCACATATATGAATGTGCACATACATATGTAATATTGGCAATTAGCAAACTCATCTTTAATTGAGTAGGGCATGTTAAAATGGTATCTGTCAGTAACAGTATCAAACAACTTAAAAACACATGGAGTGTCTCAACGTCCTACTGCTCTACATTTCTGATCTCATTCTCACTCTAGTGAATGATCATTCAAGATACTTTATAAATATATAGAAATAGATATAGAGGGCATAGATAGAGATAGAGATATGGGGATAGAGATAACTCAAAGAGTTTCTTAGGCACAGACCAGGAATGCAATAAGGGAAATTGTCTAGAAAGAGACACATCTAGGAAGAAAGAAGGGGTGAGGACAGAAAGGAAGGGTAGCCAGGATTAACAGAATTATGGAATGTCAATGAGAAGCAAGCTGAGGGGAAGAGTTCAAGGTCAGTGGCAAATGACATCAAGTGAATATGGCGGTGAGAAATAGAAAGTCACTGAATTTGTCACTTGTTACTAATTGGCCGAGACAGTCATAGCACAGGATAGCACAAAGGGCTTCTGTAAACAGACGCCAGAAGGACGCAGACTAGATGCGCCACTGGGAGGTTTTCTCCCAAGATGTCAGCACAGAGAAAGAGGTGGTACTTTGGGCATGTTGGGAAAGGTCCCTAGATGTATGCATGCTTAGGAGCATATATGTGTGTGTTGTGAGACATGTAAGTTTGGACATGCAAAGAACATACTGATTCTGTCAGCAATCTCTTTGTTCTCTGTCCTTTCTGAGTAAAAATGAGGAAAGTTCTTTGATTCACCTTTATTCCTACTAAAAAAAAGGGGGGGAGAAAAAGAGTGTCTGAGAAAACAATCAAACACTTTAAATTCTTTCTATTTCTTCACATCTCCAAGGAGACAAAATAAATTTACTGTTACCTTTCAAATCCCCTCCCATTTAAAGGAAACATAGGTTCAATTCTTCATGGTTTCTGTGTAGACCAATAAGGCAAATCCCCTTTTTAAAATTATTATTAAACTCTCATGTGTTACATTCCAATACAGTTTCCCCACCCTCTTCTCCCAGTCTGTCTACTCTCCCCTCCTCCAATCCAATTCACTCCTCCTTCTTTCCCTTCAGAAAAGAGCAGGCTTCCCAGGGATACCAAACAAATATGGCATATAAAGTTGCAATAAGACTAGGTACTTCCCCTCATATTAAGGCAGGATGATGCAACCTAGCAGAAGGAAAAAGGGTCCCAAGAGCATGCAAAAGAGTCATAAGAGCCCGTACTCCCAAAGGTAATAATCCCAAAAGAAGACCTTGTTGGGGTAGTATTAAGCATTCTAAATGTTAATTGGTCCTGTTTACTGTCTGTTACTTACATTGACTCTGATTGGTTAAATAAAATGCCGAGGCCTGAGATTGGGCAAAGACAGAGAAGGTGGGACTTCCTGAAATTAGAGCAGAAAGTCTGTGCTTTAGACAGAGGATTAAAAGATTCCAGCCAGCTTCAGGAAGAAGAAAGCATTCCAGCCAGCAGCAGGAAGAAGAAGGAATTCCAGCCGGGAGCAGGAAGAGGCACACACCATGGGTTAGAGAAAAGAACCTCATTTCACATGGCCAGGAACATCAGCCAGGAATATCGTGGAGCATGGCAGTTCAAGGGGACATATGTATATATGGGGTCATATTTGGGCAATAGAATTATGAGCTTGCTTAGATGGGCTAGGATTGCACAACTCAGGCCAAGGCTTGTGAAAATCCATGAGGTTTCTGTGTGCTCATTTATAATGTCTGGAGAAGAATTAACAGCTGCCGAAAAAATTTACAATAATCTAAATACTGGTAAACAATTTAACTGATTATTTCTATAAAAGCCCAACCCAGCATAATTTAATTAATTTTTTTATAAGACCTAGCTACAAAACCATAATATATATGCAGAGGACCTAGGTCAGACCCATGCAGGCTCCCTGTTTGTTGGATTAGTCTCTGTGAGCCTCTATGAGCCCTAATGAGTTGATTCTGTGGGTTTTCTTATGGTGTTCACGACCCCTTTGCCTCCTCAATCTCTTCTTATTCTTCTGCAGAATTTCTTGAACTCCACCTAATGTTTGCTTGTGACTTCTGTGCATCGATTTTCATCAGTTACTGGATGAAGCCTCTCAGATTATGATTGCACTAGGCTTCTGTCCATCAGTATAACAGAATATCATTAGGAATGATTTCATTGCCTGCCCCCTCCCCTGCATTGTGTTTGGTTCTATCCCTCTGGGCAAGCCCGTTTTTAAACACATTTCAGTTTACTAGTTAACTAAACATGTATTATCTACAAGAAAACCTTCTAGGCTGAGGATCCTCTGATGAACTTCAAGAGGAAAGCCTGAGCTTCCACTTCAACCAAAGGATTTTCATACTATGTCATCTGCTCAATTTCTTCCAAAACAGCCATGTCCATATTTTCTATATGTTTCTGATACCTAGTTCACTGTGTTACCAGAGAGATATTGCTAAGAATCATGATCTTTAGATATGGAGAACAGAGAATACATGACATTATTCATGTCATTGAAAGAAGAAAGCCCCAAAGCTCCAAAAGCACCCCCAAATCACATGACTATCCTAAGAAAGAATCCTCTTCAAGCCCTGAGTCCAGATCCAAGGATGTGCTCTGCTGCTTTCCCAGTTGGAGATGATCAGCCCTTCATACCACTCATCCAACCTTGGTCTGATTGTCAATTATCTTTTTGAGCAATGAGCACATTACTAATTCTCCATGTATAAAACAAGTGATTTGAATAAGAAATCAACCATCCAGTCAAGCTAAGAGACATTGAGTTTATCTGACCATTGTGAAATCACTTATTCATGGGCCATTCCATTTCACATAGAATCCCAAGTGCAAATGAAAACATAGATTCATTATAAGAACTCAGGTCTGAACCACAGATCACAAGGTACTGCCCAGGGGATGTACTGAGATACACTAAGATCTAGGGATATGAGTCAGCACTACAAGGAAGCTATAATTTACTCCTGCTTCTCTCGGAGGGTCCCAGGCCCTTGTGCCTCTACTCCCAAAATCTTAGCCTTACGTCTCTCTTCTCACTGTTGCCTTGTGCTGCACTGAGTGCAGAACATGCTTACATTTTCAGAGAAAACAGCCCAGGGGCCCATCTAGTCTGCTTCCTTCTGGTGTCTGTTTCCAGAGGCCCTTCTTGTCTATCCTGTGCTGTGTGTGACTGTCTCGGCCCGTTAGTAACTAGTGACAAATTCAGTGACTTCTCACCTCCATATCCACTTGATGTAATTTGCCACTTTGAACTGGTATCTGTCAGTAACTGTACCCAGTTCAATTCATACAACACATCAATGAGTTCTAGCTAGCCGTACCTTCTCAATCAAGTCTCCTCATCCATCTTAGGACATGGATCCACATAGCTTGATAAACAGGAGCTGCAAAGTCAATGCCAGAATCCATTCCATCTGCAGAGAAGGGCACTCTGGTCTTGGTGGAGTTCCCCAAGGAGTGGTCTACATTGAGACCTTCCACTCCTTTCTATTTGATTGACACTGGGATGGGAGTGACTCAGAAAGCCCTGGATGAGAATTTTTACCTCTCTGAGTCTGACCACAATGTACATCCTTCAGTCACTGGACCAGGTTCATATTCTTCTTGCCTACTTCATGGAAGAGAAAACCGAGTTCTGGTTAACAGCTTAAAATGAAAATATGATGGAGAAATGGAAGTAAAGAGGAAAAAAAACCCTTTGGCAAAATAACCTAAAGCAGAGACCAAAGGATTTCCAAAGAGAGAGGAGAAGACTACAAATATGGAAGACACACCGTGAATTTTGGTGGCCTTCTTGTAAAGAGATTAAGGTAAATATTGAGGATAAAAAGAAGAATCAGCAAGGGTAGGGCAGGAAGGGATTCCTGTGATCAGGGCTGGTTTGTTAGTATAATGAAACTCCGCTGGCCTGCTTTCCAGGACTTGTTTTCCAATCCCTTGGAGACATCTCCCGTTCAGAGGAAAGGATGTAGATTATTAGATTCTTGGCAGGGGGTACAGAAAAATCTATGCTGCTTCAGGTACAGCCCAGCAGTGGAGGATTAAGGTGTGATTGACTGGGTTGTATTCATCAATGCCACACTCTGAGATCCCCTAGGTCCTGCTCAGGGCTTCAACAGGACCCTGTCCCCACCACTCAGTCCATTTCTTCCCTGTTTTCTCTCAAGTCACCTCTTTGCATGGGGAAATCTAGAAACCCTCAACTAAGCAGCTTGCACCCTTCAAAGATAAAGTTCTTGAAAGATTTTGGGAGGGATGCAGAACTATAGGCTTTATTTATTTTTAACATTAAAACAACAACAGACACCTTTCTTTCCATTGCTGCCCATCTGGAACTGTTTGACTCAACTTATTTGGATCAGTTTGACTCTTGGTGTGTCAGAGAACTTTCCTTATAGTCACCAACCTGCTTGTCCTTGAACCAGGGAGATAGCTGCTTCCATCTCCTCTTGCTTTGTGTTAGCAACTTCCAAATACTACATTGTGAATAATAATTAAAACAAACAAACAAAAAGATTATGGTATTCTTACATATCTGGAATATTCTAGGATGTATCTTCAGTGTTACTGTTTCCGTGCTAGTTTCATGTACACTGTGTATACATCTGTGCTCTCAGAACATGTATGTCAAATGTGTGAATCTGTAGGCAAGAGTTCACATCTGACCTTAGCACAACATTTCCTCCAAATCCATACTCGTTTGCCGCAAATGAGAGGCTTCTCTTCATCTTTGTACGTGAATGTCAGGACGTGCATCCTTGCCCATGTGCTGATAGGTAGTTAATGCCGCAGCAAATATTGGCACTGGTCAATTTCTTGTATACCGACTTCATTTCTTTTGGATATATACCAAAGACTGGGGCAGCTGCATCATCCATGTGGTGTTTCTGGTTTTTCTGGTTTTTGTTGTTGTTTTCTTTCCTCCCTTCCTTTCTTTCTTCTTTTTCTTCTGTTTGTTTGTTTTTTGAGATGGGGTTTCTCTGTAGCCCTGGCCATCCTAGAACTCAATCTGTAGGCCAGGCTCAGAGAGTCTCTTGTCTCTGCCTCCACAGGGCTTGGATTAAAGGAATGCACCATCATGCCAGACTCTGAAGAAACTTTTCAATAAATATCATCAGAGTCTAACTACTATCTCTAAATCCAATTTTCATGTTTCTTGTCAATCAAATATGGTTGGTCCAACATGCTCATATTCCTGTGCAGCTTGATGAACTGGGATGAGTGGGGCAAGACAGGGTTCCTGAAATCATCTGGAGAAAGTAAATGTGATCTGAGTGAGTCTAAATAATGATTAGATGGGTAGAGATCCCTCTAATTAAAGATGTAATTATAGCAGTTTAGATAAAAGGAGGAATAAGAAATCATATCAGTACTTTCAATCTACTCTTTGCATATATGCATTCCAATTTGGGGAGTTTGAGAAAGTAGGGGTTTCTTTTTCAGCAAATATTTGCAGAAAAATGAAAATAAAAAACTAATTGATTGCAGAAAAAAGAAAGAATGAAAGAGTGAAGATTAGCCTATAGTAATTCTCTTGATATAATCACTGCTGAAAAAAGGGATTAAAAGAAAAATGAAATCAAGATATTGAAACATCTATCCCTACTGCTGACAGAGTTCCATACACATATGCAAGACAGGGACTTTGTAGCCTTATGAGGGCTGTGGAGTTGCCCTAACTCTTGCAAGAATATGGCACAGGAGTCTTCCATGTGTGCTTTGCTCAAGAGTGTTGAATTTTGGTGGATCTCACTTTCTAGTGAACACCTCTGCTGTCTCTGGAGTAGAAGAGCACATACAAGCTCAAGTCCCTTGGCACAAAATCCATGATATGTTTGCTGCTCGTATTTCCCCTGATTTGGGAAGTTTCCTATGGACAAGCAGGATGAAGTATCATTCTGAGGAAAACACTGTTCCAGAGACAGAGTTTTATAATGGACAGCTGAGAACTAAGGCTGGGGTTGGCTGGAGTCCTTGAGTGTTAGATCTTGCAGAAGTCCTGTCCTCCATGCACGGATGGGAAGGATGGTGAAGCCTAACATGGAACTATGAATTTTAGATGTTGTTCTTTTTAAGGGTTTTGTAGATCTCTTCTCTCCTCATAACCAAAATGATGAATATGGAAGAAGAAAACTCATGTCTACTTATTTTTGGTATTCTGTTTGTGAATACCTCACTTGTCATATGAAAATTAATTCGTTATTATGAATAGCTTTTATCTTTACATGGAACATGGTACCCAATACTCGTGGGTTTTGTTTGTTTTCCTTTTGGTCCTATGTGTTATTATGTCAGAAAATGTTTTTGCATCAGTCGGAAGAATTAGACAACCTTTGAATCTTCTAAGCATTTGATTCTAGCCACAGAGTGAATACTCCTCTACTTTGTGAGCATAAGCCCTGGTGATGCCATCTGAAGTCAATACAAAGGGATATTACCCCCAAAGAATGAAGACCCAGTCATTAAAGGATTCTGACCTTCAACTAAGTCTAAAATGATGATTATGTTTCTGGCCTGTGCCTTTAAAAAAAATAGGTATGTTGATTTTCATTCAACCATTGATCAGGAATGGAAAATACACAATGTATATGCCCACCTTAGAAAAAATATTCCTTGGAATTGAAAAACATTTATCAGCCAGTTATTAACTGCACTTGTGGAAATATTAGTTGGATAAAAAAGTTATTGAATATTCCATCCAATGTACTTTACTGTTTCATTTTACATGAGTGTTCAGGAGCCTTCTTAGAAACCTCATTAAATAATAAATAGCAAAGGTCAATCTCAATAATGGGGTTGGACTTATGTAAGTCAGTGGCAAATTAAAATCCTACTCAGAAAAAGGAATTAAGTTTAACTTTTCAAAAAGCCATCAGTTGCTTTTTACTTCTTCCCTAAAAAAACCTTGCTCTTTTGTATGGGCCTTGGTCCATATTGTTTAAAAAAAAGCATTGCAGTGCCAGAGATTTTAATCAAAACTACATAATTGTGTGTGTGTGTGTGTGTGTGTGTGTGTGTGTGTGTGTGTGTGTTTCTAATTCACAAAACAACTTTTCCCTTTTCGGGAGAGTTATAATAGGCAAGAACTTGCCTTTACTTGGATAAAAATAAACAGTCCTTAAGGCTAAAGACTTCCCTTTAAATTTACTTAGAAAGAAGAAGCTACATTTCTTTTCTTTCCCTTAAAGGAGGTTTGGGGTCATGGCATGCAACTGACAACGAAAGTAGAAGTAAATATTGGTAATATCCCTGGTGGGTGAATGGGCTTCTAATTTTTTATTACTATTCAGGAAGTGTCACTCAAACGAGATTCTTTTATTGCAGCACTGCTGTGGATCTCTGTCATAAATTTTGTTTGTACAATTTCCCCTCTCACATTGTCAAGTGTCTGGTGGTTTTATTAGTGGCTTGCCTGTAATTAGATTCCAGGTACTGACGCACACTCATCTTTCCAGGCAGGAAATCACAAAGACTATCACTTGTCTTCTGCTATTCCAGTGAATTCAGTTAGGGATATATGATATGTCCCTAGTAATTTCGTTTGTGGGTTGCACGGTGCCCATGACAATAGATGCTACTCTCCTGACTGTACCACAACACCCTCCCACTTGGGATTTACTCCACCTGTACATGTATGTTTTTAAGTGACAAGCTCTCCCTTCATATTTTATGAACTCCACAAATTAAAATCAGAACGAACAAATGAATAAACAAAACTTCACTGGTGTGTGTGTGTATGTGTGTGTGTGTGTGTGTGTCTGTTTTACTAGGTTTTCAATATTCCCAACTATCTCACTGGATCCCTTACATCTTTAAGTGGTATCTGACATTTGATGATTAATTTAATTTCTAAATAAAGAACATTTCCTAAGGACAAAATTCCCAGAACTGCTTGCTTTTTTTCTTTCTTCTGATAACTATAGGTTGATAGTATTTAACCCTTTTTTATCATTCTCATTTGACTCCCACATAAATACTCACTGCAGAGTGCAAATCTTGATACCATCTGCTTACTTTATATCTTATATCCAAGTAATACAAATTTGACTGACATAGTTTGAAAAATCTGTCAGTGAATCTGATAACCTCACACTAATGAACACCCTGTTCCCAAGACCTACCAAATCAGACAGCCATTGGGCCTGCATAACTTGATTTTAAGAGCTACAAGTACTATGGGAAGAGTCCATCGTCATCATGATATTTTATCAGATTAGGAAATGGCTCTTTTTTTTGTTTGTTTGTTTTTCAAGACAGGGTTTCTCTGTATAACAGCTCTGGCTGTCCTAGACTCACTTTGTAGACCAGGCTGGCCTTGAACTCACAGAGATCCACCTACCTCTGCCTCCCAAGTGCTGGGATTAAAGGCGTGCGCCACCAACGCCCAGCTTCTTTTTTTTACTAGAACCTTCGTAGTCCTCTTTCATGACAAATACATACTTCAGAAAAAATTAAGGAAAAAAATATGCTCAGATATTAGTGGAAATCTCCCATTTTCGTTTGATTAATTAAAAGGGATTTTAGAAGAAAACTAATAATAGTCCACAGGGAAGAAAAGGCCATTAAAGTCATGGAATATATATTAGCAATTATCTTACCATATTTGCTGTCTGTTTTTCTGCCCCAAATGGGAATGCATAAAGTATATAAATTGTCATAAAATAATAAATATACAGAAAACTTATGAAAGTCTGAAATACATTGCTATTTTTCATGTATTTTTTAAATACACGAGATGAACTTTCAAATAATATTAAATATGTGAATTAAGTTTTCACTCAAATACAGCCCTAATTACATCCTCCTCATTTTGATCTTCTTTTAAACATCTCCTAATTCTCTACCACAAAGAAACACATATTAGTAATTAGGGTAAATGATGAACCAGACAAATTCTAAGTGCTTATCATTTTATAGAAATATCAAGATGGATTCTTGCAGATAAGCATATTAACTTTGAACTTCAACAAAAGCAAAACAGCTTGGGTCTAAACTTATTTTCTGTACACAGCAACCATTTTTCTTTTAAAATGAGGAATCTGGGTTTTTATATAATTTCTGTGGAATTTGAGTTACAATTAAAGTATATTTCTTTTTGAATTTGCAAGGCTTTCCATAACTCCTCTTCAAAAAGAAAATCAGTGTTACTTACAAGTGTGAACTTAGGCTAATTTTATTAAAGTCAGTTTTCAACAACTCATAATGTGAAAATGTAAATGTTGCGGTTTGTCTTATGCTACTTTTATTCAAATATTACTTGCTTGCCCCCATCTTCCTTACTGTATGAGCCCATATTCATATACCCAAAGTGATGTTTGTAACTCTTGCCTCTAAGTCATCTCTGATTGGCTAAATAAAGTTAACCTTGGCCTGAGCTAAGCAGAGAGAGAAGTAGAAGGAGCTTAGGCTCAAAGATTTGTGGGAAGAAGAAGTCCATGAGGTGACAGAGGAGAAGCAAAGGAGAGGAGGAAGAAGGAGCAGATATGATGGGCTAAGATGGAGGATGAGAAACACGCATGGCCAGGAGCAACATGGTCAGGTAAATGGACCAACTGGAACATGTGGAAGTATTTATGGGGATTTTGGCTGGGCGTTGTAAAGTTAACTTACAGGATTAAGATCTTCCCACCCCCAGTGCTAAGCCTTATTAAAATCTGACAGGTCTCCACGTGTTTATAAGTAGCAGGCTAAATAACTCTTAGTGAACTTAAGTATCATTCATAAATATTAATATTTTATGCAACATCTAAGTATCCTCACCTGAAATAAGGAATACAAGTGTAGACATTAATTATAAGATATCAGGGATCAAGTTTAGTGCAGCAACCTAATTTAGACTCTAAAGATCAAAGATGAACCATCCTAGAACCATTCCAAAAAAGTGAAGAGTTCTTGGTGTGGTGTGGGATGCTTGGTCTTTAAAATCAAGTTCTAAGGAGTAATAAAGTCATTCAGTTCCTTATTCCTTTGCTTTCTTCCTTCACAAAATAAGATTTAAATATCATTTACCTCATAAGACAGCTAAACAAATTAAATGGGAAAGACCTGCACATTCTAAGTCTTCAATTGGCAGTCTCCACTAAATACAGTTGAGATGTGTCATTGGATATGAGGAGAACTTGATAAAGACCACATTCTTCAATCCTACAAAAAAAAAAAAAACCCAAAAAACAAAAAAACCATGAATTTGATAAAAATAAAAATAATGGTGCAGAAAATAAGAATCATAAAAATTCACTGGGAAATAACCAAGCATGCACCAATAAGTGTGGAACTTCAGTGAGGATGTGGGAGAAAGAACAAAAAAAAAAAAATGCAGAGGGAAGAAAAATATTTGAAAGTTTAAAGACTGATTCATAGGAAATTAGCAAAAGCAGATCCACACATGGAGTAGAAATTGTAAGATTAAAGATGCAAATGGCAGCTGAAGAATCTTCTGTTTTTTTTTATGAACATGTGACTGTGAGCAGTATTTTAATAAGTAAAAAAGTGAGAGTTAAAATGTTTTGTGAAGGCGGGCCAAGATGGCGGCGACCTACACTGACGCATTTTGAACGCAGGGGAAAAAAGAGCCATAAAAAACACAGAGTTATTGGGCACTGTGCAAAAACTGGAGGGGCTAGACCCCCCCCCGAACACTCACAGCTCCCAAGGGACTGTTAAAAGTCCCAGGGCAAGGCTCTCCCCATCTCTCACAGACACGGAGGCCACTAAACCCAGGATTCGGGAACTCCCATTTGGAGAGGCGCCTGGTAAGATCGATCCCAACTTACAGCAGGGAGAATCAGGGTCCACTTGGCCATAGATTGCTGGCCTATTGGGCTCCCCAAACATCAGGTTGAACTTATACCCACTTAAAAAACTTTGCGAGATAGTGGAAGGCTTAACAAGGAACAAACAGGGGACTCAGCAGGTGGTCTGCAGCCGCTCGTGAAGTGGAGGGCGGGAGGTTCCGAGAGAGCGCGGGAAGCTGGGAACACAAAAGCAGGCGGGAGGGGCCGAATCCCGCACACTCACAGTAGCGCAGCTGGGATGGGAGCACGGCTGGCAGGGCCAAATCCCTGCGCGAACCCACGGCAGGTCATCTGGGGAGAGAGACAGGCGAGGGCGGGGCCAGGGATCCGTGTACCCACGGCTGAGCTGCTGGGACGAGAGGTCCACTCAGGCAGCCAGAGGATCCGGGGCTTGGGGTACCCACGGGACCCGTGGCAGCGCAGACAGGAAGGGAATCAGGCACAGAGTCCAGCCCTGTGGCAAGAAGCCTAGAGAGAAACCAGAAATCGGGACCATAGCTGTATCCTGGAAAATCCAGACATATTAGGTGTGGAGCCAGACCCTGTCAGCCTCCGTGATGACAAACAAAGGCCACAGAATCTGTGCCTGGGCAAACAGGCCCATACCATCAGAACCAGTACAGGCTGATAACTCAGAGTGCAACTAAGGGAAGTCTGAATTGGGAGCAGTGAAACAATCCTGGTCCATTACTC
>CAJQZJ010032618.1:116157-129471 GCA_907164525.1 Lophiomys imhausi | reverse complement strand
AGGTGGTTGAAGAATAGACAGCTAGAGTCTCATAGTTAAATTTTGAACTGTTTAGGAATCAAGAGGGTGTTATAGATCTAAGAAGATACTCTTAAAAGTGTGTTGCAAGATAGTATGAATGTTGAGTCACATATAGACCTTTAAACTCATGGAGTTGGTTAGATAGTAGAATGTTAAAGTCAGGGGCCAAATATGTATAAACTGGACATTGGGAAGGTATACTGGGCCATTTAACTCTCATAAATGTGGCATATTTATATCTATTGTTTTGTATAATACTTACTGTTATAAGAGAAGGAACCATCTGTTGGACTGAAAGGGGAAACTTCTGGAGGGAAGAGGGTGGAAGGGCGGGATAGGAAGGGGGAATAGGGAGGGGTTTTTTACTGAGATGTAACTTGAAGAAAAAAAATAAAGTATTAAAAAAATGTTTTGTGATAACATTATCAGAAAGGAAGCTTTCGTTGATGAGCATTGCAGAATATTTAGTGTGTTTTTTCCATCCTTATATCTCAAGAAATGTTTACTGCTATGAGAAGTAGGAACTTAGGTCCCAATGGTAATTACAATAAAATATTACTTTTCATTCATATAAGTTAAAGATTCATATTCAAGGAACATCATCTATGCCATGAGCCATGGATCTAAATTCCTTCAGTCTCCTCTGAATGGATAGCTCACTCTGCTCAGCAGGACAAGGAAAGAAAAATAAGAGAAGCTTGCAGAAGGTTGTAACTGTTCAAATCCTGAAGTTGTTTCCATAATTTTTTCTCTAAATTTAATTGCCCAAAACTCAATCAAATGGAGCTCATGGACTTGAAGTAGAGGCTAAAAAATGGAAAATATTGTATTTATTTAATAAGCTATAGGAGTCTACCACATCATCCTAGGTATGTGCCTGTCCGAGTTGCAATTTAGAGCACTCAGTTCTTGATGAATAACCTACAAGCAGGAAAAGGTAAGAACCGCTGAATCTGTTATTAATCATGGTGCCTTTCACATTTATAATTAACTTGTCAGCCTCATAATGCAACACTAGTTTTCATTTTTTAATCAAGCAGGCATAAATCAAGATGAGTGAGTTTGGAGGGTTATAAACTATCTAAAATTTAAGGAAAATATTGAATTTATCTGGATATTACATATTGATACAATTACCTCAATACTTAGATGTTTTATATGCAACCTTTTGAAATGGTCATATTCTCTTTGTGAATGTTAAATTTATAACCAAAAGAAGAAATGCTCAACATCACTAGTCATCAGGGAAATACAACTCAAAATGACTCTGAGATTCCGTCTCACACCTGTCAGAATGGCTAAGATCAAAAACTCAAGTGACAGCACATGCTGGAGAGGATGTAGAGAAAGGGGAACACTCCTCCATTGCTGGTGGGAGTGCAAACTTACACAACCACTTTGGAAATCAATCTGGTGATATCTCAGAAAATTGGGAATAGTTCTACCTCAAGACCCAGCCATACAACTCCTGGGTATATATCCAAAAGATTCTTCACTAAACCACAAGGACATCACCTCAACTATGTTCATACCTGTTTTATTTGTAATAGCCAGAAACTGGAAACAACCCAGATGTCCTTCAACCAAAGAATGGATAAAGAAACTGTGGTATATTTACACAATGGAATACTACTCAGCTATCAGAAACAAGGAGATCATGTAATTTGCAACCAAATGAATGGAACTAGAAAAGCTTATCCTGAGTAGATCCACATGGTATATACTCACGTATAAGTCATATTAGTCATATAGTACAGGATAATCATCCTACAACCCACAGACCCAGATAGATAAAAACCTAGCATAACTATCCTAGGAAAAACTACACTCAGCAGCATGTCCTGGAGCCTGTTGCCTGTTAGTACAACACCTTACCCTTGCTGGGCTGCCATATTAGGCACCAGAACAAGAGGAAGCTCTTAGCCCTCATGTGACTGATCAACTCAAGGATGTTAATATGTGGGGGCCCCCCTCATCTGAGGAGGTGAGAACAGGATGGGGAAGATGGAGGGAAAGTGGGACCAGGAGGGGAAGAGAGAGGGGGCTGTGATCTTGAAAGATGTAACTTGAAAAAATAAATTTTAAAAAATTTCTAAGTATTGACTGGAAAATTCCAGAATAATTGATTTATAAGTTTCCAATTACTTTAATTGAAGTATGTTATTACAATTGCTTTGTTCTATCATTAGTTATTGTTCATTTCTTAATGTTCTTAATTTGTCAACTAGACATTATTATAGGTTATCAAGTATAGGAAAAGAAAAAAGAAAGTGTCAAAGGTTGCAATTGTTTTGAACTTTGACATCTACCAGGTTTTGGAACATATTCTGTGAAGATAAATGAGGAAGCATAGCATTTAGAATTTTAATAAAGCATGTTATAATAGTCAACAATTTAAAATAACGTTATATATCTATTATCATATGTTCACAATGTTAAATGCATAAATGAAAGAAAAGGAGAAAAAGAATACTTGTAGAAAATCCTAAAGAGCTATTATAAGATATCTATCCATAAGATATTATAATAGTTAAATGCATATAAAATAAAGGAAATCATTTTAATGCAAAAAATAAAAATATTACATGTGCACTAATTTACAAGGAAGACAATAAATAAGAAAATATATAATAAAATTAATTTCCAGCAACCTCAGTATTAGATATGGTTCTACAGCATGAATTGTACCTTACCCCTAAATTTGTACATTGCAGCCTGATAACCACTTCCTGATGCCACTATTCGGAAATAGAGCCTTTAAAGATTTGACTAAATGAAAATGAGGGTGTAGGCTGAGTCTTGACCTAGTCTAAGTGTCTTGTTACAATAAAAAGCAAATGTGGACACTCAACAAGAGACCAGGGAGCCAAAGATACAGAGGAAAGATCATGGGAGGGCACAATGAGAAGGTGGCTGTCTTCAGACCAAGGACAGAAGCCCTGGAAGAGACAACAGAAATATTTGACCTTGCATTCATTTCCAGCTTTCAGAATCACAGGAGGGTTTGTTTGCTAATGTTTCTTTGTCTACAGTTTTACATGATTGCATCTCAAAAGTACTGAAGCAGGTGCTATTTAGATGACAGGTGCGATAAGAAATTTAAGGTCTCATTGGTAAATAGTCAAGACAAAATTTTTACTAAATTACTTAAAAGTTCCTCTGCAATTAAAGTGGCCAGTAAACAATGAGTCTCATTTGGAAACTTGAAATACAAGCATATACAAGCATTGCGTTTATAATACAATACTTGAAAATGGTGTGATGCTGCCCAAGTTGCATATCATGAAAGGTTTTTATAGCCTAATTATTTGGCACATAGAATGCAAACTCTTATGGAAAAAGCAGCAATGGGCGTTCTTAATAACAAAAGGTGACACCGGGAAGGTAAAAGAAAGTATTAATTTGCAGTAATCACAAAGCAAAATGTGGCCCAAATTAAAGAAGTAAAATACACGCAAACCCATGTTACAATTTGAGTTGGAAATGTGTCCTACAGGCTCAGAACTTCAACATTTGGACCTCAAACAAGGTCCTATGTTAAAGTCCACTGAGTTTTTAGGAATGTCTGGCTGGTGGTAGCAGGAGTAGGCTTTGCAAAGCGTTCCTGCTTCCAGCTTCAGTCAGAGCTCTCTGTTTCTTGTTTGCTGCAGTGTGAAAGGGCAGACACTGTATGCTCCCAGTGCCATGTTGGTTAGAGCTGGAGACTGCGGCCACCATGACTCCTCATCATAATAAGCTAACACCTTTCTGAGACCATGAACAAATACTGAATCTCTTAAATTGCCACTGTCAGGTATCACGTCCCAGTGACAAGTGACTAATACAAGCATCTAGGGGATAATTTAAATATGTTTTTAAGTTATACATAAGCATGGAATTTTGAATAAAATGCATGTAATTACAAAAGTACAACTTGTTAAAACCCAGTAATGTGAATAGCCTTACCTTTATTAAAAGAAGTAAATGAAATGAAAATCCCTGTCTTAGTCAAGAGAAAAACACATATGAAAATCAAAATTATTTCCACATATACATGATAGAACCAGCAATGGAAATCAGAAATTCTAAGCATTTCCATAGCATGAAACAACCATATTTTCATAAAATATTTATCATATAAAATGATTCAATTGCCACTGCCAAAAAAAAATGAAGGTGACATCACAAGTAAAGTTAAACAAAAGAAACATGACCAAAAATTGTTACTATGTGATTGTTCTATTAGAAAATTAACAAACTTGTCTGTGCTCCACTTTTAGTGGAGAGAGGTAGATGTTATAGAAGGTGTATAGAGGAGAATTTCAGTGCGTATTTAACATTCAACGTACTGATCTGAATGACAATTGTATGAGCATGTATCAGCTTCAGCGAAACTAACCATCAGATGGCTCAAGGGTTAATAATGCACAATGGTCTTGAATAGGACCAGAGTTCGGTTCCCAGCACCGATGGAGGGTATCTCACTATTACTATAACTCCCACTCCAGGGGATCTACTGTCCTCCTCTGAAGTCCACAGGCACTGAACTCACATATAAAACACAAAAACATATAACTAAAAAATAAAAATCTTCATAAGAATATTTTAATTAACTCATATCTGACATATATGGCATTCTGTCACAAAGTTCTCAGTCCTGTTATCATAAAGCAAACATGTCATAATTACTACAGAGAAAAGACCATGATGAATTAACTGTGAGCACACGTAGCACTATGATATCCAGAGCAACAACAAATCAAAGGAACTCATAATTTTATTTGGCTACGTTCATTCTCTTATTTCAGAATGTATTATATGCTTATAAAACATGTCCATTTGTTCCAGAAGTAGAAAAGGCAAAACTATGGCAAATATTGAAGATGTTTTACACAACTGTAGCATTAAAACTACAGGATTTGACTCTTTTAAAAATCAAAGGGAGAACAGAATGTGTTACTCAGAAAGAATCAGACAAGACAAAGTTGTTCTTGCTAATTAACAAGGGAGTGTTAATGTGGCGTTTAACACTTAGATTTTAAGTACTGAACAGAAAAGAAGCTGGGAAAGACTGAGCTTCAGCTGTAAAAAGGCTTTGTCACATGATGATCATTCTCTCTCTGTCCTTTCCCAGTCAGGACAAGTTGACGTCCACCACTTTCAGCCACAAACTGATCTCAGTTAGCTCTGCAACTGGTCCCAGACCCAGGAAGTAAGTTATCTTGATTGATCTACACTAACAATCAATAGTAGCCTCATGCTCCTTGTTAGTAAATCAGCTTAGAAAATTCTGGTTAGCCTATTTTCATCATGTAATAGCCTACAGTATGATGGGCCTTTAATGTCTCTTAATGTATCTACAAAGTTCCTGTGTTAAAGGCTGGGCCACTAAATTGTACTATTGGGAAATAATGGGACCTATAGGGAATGGGAGGAAGTTAGGTCATTGAGCACAGGAACTGGAAGGCAATGTTGAGAGCCTAGTTCCTTCCTGTTTCTCTTCTTGCTATGTGACCATACTGTGATCAGACTTCATATGCCACATGTCCGCACAGGGGCTCCTCTATGGAAGCAACACATTTAAGAGTCTGTGTACAGAAAGCTTTGAAACTATGAACCAAATGAACCATTTTTCATTTTAAGTAGTGTCTCTTGGGCATTTTATCACTGACAGGGAACTAACATGGTAACATTTATAGAAACAAGAAGCATTAGCCATTTGTCCAGCTGACACTGAAAATTGTTATCCCCTGAGGTGCTTGCTTTCTTGGGGAAAAGGAATCTCGAAGTTAAAGAAGTTGCAAACAGAGTACAAGCTATGAAACTTTGAACTCTTATAAATCTTTTTCCCAAAATAAAGATAAGAAAAGAAATGGAAATACAACTTCTTTTTTTTTTCCAAAAATGACAGCATTCTTGGTCAACCTCCCCAGTTGAGGATGAATCATTGAAGATGGCAAGAAGTGGACAGATGCAGGCAGCAGTGAGAAAACCTACAGATCAGAGGCAAAGCCAAGAGAACACAGTCACCCTCACAAGGGTCTTCCATTTGGGGAGTTAAGTGACAATGTTGTGTGGGAGATTACACCTGTGAAGCTAAGGTAATAGGACACCTTGACTGAGGCAAAGCTTCCCAGGACTTCTTGTGGAAACATGTACTTCCACAAGGAAACACAAACATACTTGTTTTGACCAGAGATCGATTGGAGGACATAAGCTCGGAACTGTGACACCTCCTGCATCTTGCTATAAGGAAGTCATGGTTACTTTTAAATTAATTTCACATGCCCAGTGTGGCATTCTGAGTTTGCTACACACAAAAGTGAATCCTTAGTAGGCTTCAGGGCTGTTATTATACCTTTCCCATTCAAACGTCGTGTACAAATTCCAGTCTTTGAAGAACACATCTTCCTAAAGCAATCAGATTTCCTTAACCAATGGATCTTCCCCTAAATAGTATGAAGAGAAAAGGATAGAAATGGCCGCAATGAAAAACCAATGTGGAACACACCATTTTTGAATTGTGTTAATTAATAAAATACCACAGACTTCAGAGAAAATACATAAGGTACGGGAAAAATACATGATATAGAGAAACAAAAGTTGAAAAAGTTGGGGGATAAACATGTTTTGTTGTTTTGTTTTTTGTTTGTGTGTTTGTTTTGGTTTTTCAAGACAGGGTTTCTCTGTGTAGCCCTGGCTGCCTGGACTCACTTTGTAGACCAGGGTGGCCTTGAACTCACAGAGATCTGGCTGCCTCTACCTCCCGGGTGCTGGGATTAAAGGTATGCGCCCCATGCCCAGCTCAGTAAACATGTTTTAAAAAAATGTATATAATTATTATTGCTTTATTGAACATAATGCCAAAAATAACCAGCATACTGCTGAAAGACAAAGCTAGTGTATTAAGATAAAAATTGAGAAGAGCAGTAGAGGGGAGGCGGCTCAGTGGGTAAGGACACCTGCTGAGCAAGCATGGGGACCTAAGTTTCGATCCCCAGCAACGACACTTAAAAAGGCTGGTGCGCCTGCAACCCCAGTGGTAGGGACTGGAGACAGGAGGATTGCTGAGACCTGCTGTTTACCAGCCCAACTAATGCAACGTGAGCTCCATGTTCAAGGAGAGACACTGGCATGTGAGTAAGACAGAGAATGAGAGGAGAATAGCCAACTTTCTCTTCTGGCCTCTACATGCACCTCTCTGTACACCTGGACAAATTCATATACGCACACATCCATGTCTGTACACTTTCTTAAATTGTGAGAAATAATCCACAATCAAGACAAAACAGAGAGGAAAGAAAAAGAAATACCAAGAACAAAAAAATCAAAAGAAACCATGCACACTGATAGCATAATATAAAATTCAGTGAAAGAACTATGGGTAAGCAAACTCTTCAATCCAAAAAATACAAGAGGCAAGCATACATCTGTTAAAAGAAAAACAGTTTTAGGTTAAAACCAAAAGCCACCTGCACACTGGGAAAGGTCTCAGGCCTAAAACAATGCATTTCATGTCCCTGGAAATAACATAGTAGAGAAACATGCACAGAACAATGACAATAAAAAGGAAGGGAGAGTAAGCAACGTTAATACCAGACAAGAGTGACACTGATCAAAAGAGTACATGAAGCATTGTCAACAGCCAGAGAGACAGAAACATCCCGGGGGCCATGACTCCCCTGAGATGAAATTTCTAACACAGGCAAATACACTTAGAAATCTGGTCACAGTGAATGATTCCTTCTTAGAAAAAGACGTAACTAGTTTGGGGATTACTGGGCAACATGATTTTTTTGTTAGAAGAAAGTTAAAAGCGACAAAGCAGAGTCTATAAAGCTAAAAGTACTAAATTGTAAGTGAAATAAATATTGTCAGTTATATAATGGTAAATCTTAATGATGTGAAGTTCATAATGTTGTAAATTGAATTCAAATCATACACACCCGAGCATACAACAGTCAAATACACAATGTTTTGTCAGTCGTAATTTAAGTTTTCAATTGCAAAAATTTTAATCACTAGAAAATAACAAATCTTGTATAAAATACAATGACTTTTGCACCAGGAACCTTTAGGAAATCTATTAAACAAGTCTTAGTAAATTGATGACATAACTTAAATGAATAATTTCTTTTAAAAAAATAAAAGTATTAAATTTTTATAATCCATTCAGTTTTAAGGTGATACTCTGGAGTGAATGATGTTAATACAAGGAAAATATGTCCATAAAAATAAAAGTAGTTAAAGTTCAATTAATATAAAGGTCAAAACTATGACTATCTCATCATACAAACACACAGATAGACAATGAAATAAGTAATAAGAAATGTGACGAATAAGAAAAGCCAGTTACAATAGCAGCACAAAAAATGAATCCCGTGAATAACTTAAAATGTGGAAAATAGGAGAAAATGTCATGATTCCTGAAATTACAGATGTAGACTTGAACAAATGAACATCCTTTGTCATTACAAAAACTTATTTTTAAATTTTTTGTCTCAACAAATATATAATATAAATTAGATAACACAAAATATTTCTTTTTTTAAAAAACAAAATATTTCTTTAGGTCTTTTATTAGTGGTAGAAAAATCAAAAGTTCACACATGGAGCAAAAGAAAAGCAAAGCAATTAATTGATTAACTAAAGCCTAAGACCCCTTCTGTGCGCTTCACCTCAATGGGACAGAACAGCACCACTGGAAGCCTTGTCTACAAGAGTCCCAGCCTTTGCAACAGCTAAACGCTCATCTCGCTATCTTTCACAGACCTAGAAACAAATGTCCTCCAAATATAGGAACTATTTTTTGTAAAATATGTAAGTGTATAATAGCCCCAAACCAGAAACTATCCATTAATAAGAAATTTTAGTCTTAATTGAATTTTACCTATTTTCATTTTTACTGACATATGTTTTCGTATTGACAGCAAGCCGTTCAGATTATCTCTTTAAAACTGTAAATGAACTATGAAAAATATATGATAAAGACCCTAAAATTCAGTGCTTTAATTTTTAAGAAAAGAAAGCTTTCATGTCAGTAATATCATCTACTTACCAAGATTGGTTTAATAGATTCACTTTAAATTTTCTGGGTTTATACCATAGAATTCTACTTAGCTAAAACAAATTAATGACTCATACAAACAGAATGAATGACTGACAGAAGACAGTCACTGCAGAGTGAAGGCAACTCACATAGAAGTGCACTGGTGGAAGTCCACGTACATGTAACCCTGGGGAAGTCCATTCAAGAAATGATGGGATTTATCTTTGGAAAAAGTGTTATGAGGAAAATACTGGAACAGAAGAAGAGAACCTTGCTGTGTTTGTTACTGATGCTGCATGTATGATTTTTGAATTTCGCTATATGTCAAATATATATTAAAATACGATGAAGTAAGACCCTAAGCCAAGCAGCCAGTCAGTGCCTGTAAACCCAGCATCTGGGTGGTGTGGGGAGAAATATCAGGAGCACAAGCTTAGCTAAGTAGTGTGTTTGAGGGGGCCTGAGCCAGATGAGACCCTACCTCCAAGAACCAATAAAGGTAATACAAGAAAAATGAATAAAATTAGGGCCCTCAGAAATAGCCCCTTCTATTTGAGGTTATAGAGGCTGAAGTATTTGGTGAGGTGAGACTGAAAATTTCAGTTCCCCATCTTATTTGAAAAGATGGACTGACAGACAGACAGATAATATTCAATTAAATTGTGAATAAGATTTATAACGTGATGTGGAACAGTGCTTACTTAGTTAGTCACTTTAGGATGATTTCAGCATTTTTTGAATACTTGAAAATTTTTTTATTTTAAAATGTTTGGAGAGAGGAATAAATGTGATAGCAGAAATGAGAATATATTATTGTACCCCTAAAATTTAACAACACAAAACAAAAAACTCTGTAGCTATTTGAAAGATTATATGGGAAAAGGGATAGCATGGGAGGTGTAGAGACAAACTCGAGTAATGAGGCATATTTAGCATAATTTTGCATATGATAAAGGTGACTTCTCAGATCACTGACAAGTGACATTTAATAGTGTTGACATATTAGCTATCCACTTGCACAGCAGGTAAATGGGATCCATACTTCATAACATATATCATAATAAATTCAAAATGGATAACTAGACACAGTCAGGGTGATACAGAAAGGCAAGAAATGCAGAGTCAAGTAAAGATAGATAGATATATGCAGAGGAGAGAGGTAGAGGGAGAAAGAGAAAACAAGAGTGTGTGTGTGTGTGTGTGTGTGTGTGTGTTCTTGAGAGTGATGATGTTTGAGGGGCTGGCTTTCAAAAGGATGTCCTGGTGGTGAGGATACAAATTCTCCAAGATGCTGGAGGCTTCTCATCTTGTAAATTCTCAAGTATTGTATGTTCAGAAAAGATGCATAAGTGAGAAATAGATGAGCCTAAGAGAAGACTGGATGAAGGCTATTTGATATTTCCCTCCATCTGCCACAGGTAACTCTAACATTAGATTGACTTTAAAATTGCTTCAAGTTGGGATGAACAGCCAGACCTTGCTGCCCCTTCCCTCCCTAACCCATTCCTGATTTAGGAAGAGCAGGTCCTTGTGTGGGACAACCCTGAAACTGAGACAAGCTTGAGAGCAGATGCAGGCTGAGGAGTTTACCCCTAGTTTCTGTACCAACAAATACTCCTTCTAGGGACACCTGGGCTGCACAGCGCAGTTTCCTCTACAGACTATTTCTAGCTATATAAAGAAATATCTTAAGTCATTTCCACAGGGCACATCGTTTTCTCACCTAGAGCAAAACAAACAGGAAGACAAGTCTTCTGTCACCAGGGTCACTCTTGATAACCCATGACATTCTGTTCTAGTACTGATATTGCCACTCAGGAGTTATTTTTGCAACCTTTGCAGCCAGCCCATGTTCAGAGAACTCTCCAGAAAACAAGTCCTTTCACCCTGAAATTATATGCCTGTTTTAGCTGAAAGAAGTATGGCATTACACATACTTAACTGAAACACAGAACAGTGATTTTCCTCTGAGACGGTCAAAGTGAACCTTCAGTGCTCTTACTTATATGACAAACCATCTTTAACTTGAATCAGCATATTTTTATTAACTTTGTTTTCACTCTCAAGGTGCACAAAGGGATTCCACCTCCAAATAGACATCCACTGCTTAGAAATAAAATCACCGGCGGGCCCAGGTTAAGCTACTTCAGGACAGGCATTGGAAAAAGAGACAGAAACCAGAACCTGGGCTCTCTGTTGTGACCCTTTCTTCAAAGGTACAATATGACTTCTTATCTGAATGGAGATGTTTGTGAAGGCATACACACATGCATGCACAAACATACACATATCCACATGCACAGGCAGATACATACACATGCACAGGCCTTCATTCTTGGTAACTCATAGGAATGAGGCTTATGATGTCTGCTCATGCAGGGTAATCATGCTAAGAGTCATCTATCCTTCTGACCACAGATGTCCAGCTATGACCTCTTTTTGGAAATGCTATGTCTAACATTCAGAAATCTAACATGTCAATCATGTTGGTGCTGTTGGAGATTACACATGACACAAAAGAAAAAGCAAGATCATGACGAGTGGACCAAGATTCAGTGTCAGCCTGAGTCCAATATTTACTTTTCTTTAGAAGCACAGTGCAATGCCTGACACATACTAAGCATGTTATATGAACTCACTGTATCAAGGCTAATATTGCTTCAAAAGAAAAGTCTGTTATCTTTTAGGGATATGAAAATAATAGTGCCAATTTAAATGTGGCGTATTTTCTGAGAAAGGATAATAAGTAGACTTTCATAAGAAAGGCTTGATCTAACCATCGATGTTTCACTTCTCATAAGCTTCAAAATGTTTGCCTAGTTCGGGTGAAAATATTAACTGTCTTTGTTTGGCAAAATGCAATTTCTACAACACAACAAATACATTGCCTGCTTCATATCTTGGTCTAATGAGTTTGTGTATTGTCTTCTCAACACAGGTTCTGTGGAGAAGATGCATCCCCTACTAGAGTTTCACTGTATTCCCTCCACACACACTGAAAAGCAGGTGAAAGCAAGAGAAGGCTTTATGATTACATTGCTCTCACCCTTATACCAAATGTGCATAAAATCGAATCAACCTGTCCATTTACCTCCAACTTGCTATTACCTAAATGGAATCACAATGGAATAAATTGGAGGAAAGTCAAGAGATTGGAAATTTCTGGGACATGCATTTCTGAAGGTAAGTTGGAAAAGCTTTCAAAAGTCAAGAATGTGTGAGGAAACTCTAGTATTAATCATACTTCCCAGAACAAGAGAGGTTGACAAAGCTGCCTTAGGGCAATGTGAGTTATTACTATTTACTTTTCAAATTTATCTGGTACTGTCTTGACAAGACAGACAAGATGAGTTGTCTGAACTTGAGAAACAAAGTCTGTTTCCCATCAATTAGATCTTCTCCTTTCTCCCCACTTAAAAAGTGGTCCTTGCGCTGATGTGGTTAATTTTATTACAAAATGACATTGGAGTGGGGTGAGGTTGGGTTGTATTTATTTATTTATTTATCTATCTATCTATCTATCTATCTATCTATTTATTTATTTATTTATTTATATTTTTAGTTTTGGTTTGTTTTTTCTTGTTCCTGAAATCCTCAATTGGAATCTGTGTCAGGAACAAAGAATATTATCACTAAATGAGAAGAGCATGCAAGAATCTCTGCCAATGTGGAATTTCAATGAACTCAGTGGTTCTAATGTCATGAGATTCTGTCAAATGTGAACAGAAATTATAGGCAGGATTCCTAAGGAAGCGTTGAAATCAACAGGCTTTTCTGTCAGCATTTGAAAACAATCTACTGTCTGAGCTCTGTGGAGACACTGGTGTGTAACTGTGGCCCTAAAGAAACACCCTGATTTTCCCATGCTATTTTAATGAATAATATGTATTTCCAAGTTTGAATACCTTGAAAAAATCTAGTTGTTGTTTATTTCTGGCTTACTATATAGCAAAAAGAAAAAATAATGAGCAAAAAAAAAAAAAACCCCATTCATTCATTTGATAATTGGTGATAATTCTGATTAAAACAAAACATATTTACCAAAATGTTCTGTGTCTCTCTATCTCTCGTGTGTGTGTGTGTGTGTGTGTGTGTGTGTTCTCTGTATCTCTCGTGTGTGTGTATGTGTGTGTGTATATGTGTGTGTGTGTGTATGTGTGTGTGTGTGTGTGTATGTGTGTGTGTGTGTGAGTGTGTGTTTGTGTGTGTGAGTGTGTGTGTGTTTGTGTGTGTGTGTGTGTTCTCTGTATCTCTCGTGTGTGTGT
>CAJQZJ010032618.1:76867-108704 GCA_907164525.1 Lophiomys imhausi | reverse complement strand
GTGTGTGTGTGTGTGTGTGTGTGTGTGTGTGTGTGTGTGTGTGTGTGACGCTTTCCCTACTCTGCTACCATGGAAATGATCTCAGTCACAAAAGTATAGTGTATATTTGTAGGAGTTAGATAAATTAGATTTAGGAAATATATAGGAGTTTCTGATACTGTCTCTTAATTCAGGGCCTGAGCCTGAAGAGCATTATCAGCATGAAGTCAGCAAAAACAGGAAAGACTCAATAGACTGAAAAACAAGTTTGAAGTCAGCAAAAACAGGAAAGACTCAATAGGCTTGAAACAAAGTATCTGGCCTGACATTGTTTTCAGCTGCTAAGTGGGCGGAGCCCAAATTAAGCTGAAACAGAGTTCCTCCTATCTGAGGACAGTTCCTGGAGCCCAGAAGAGAAGAGGCCCCTGATGCTAGAGAGCTCCAAGAGTCCTACTGAAAAAACAGCTGGCCATTGATGGCCAGCTCTCTCCCTGAAGCAGAAAGAAGCCGGTGAGCAAAGAAAGCCTGAGCAAGACACCAAAAGGCCAAGGACTGGACCCTGTGGCTCAGCTTTTGCCTAGAGGGGTTTGATCTGTCCAAACAGTGTCCTAAAGGAAATTGTGCCTGGCTTTAAGAACTGAGGCAGAGCAGCTGAGTTCCTGATTCAAAAGAAGTAAGTTGGCCTACAGACGGCTGGAGTCTCCCACAGAAAAGAAAACATGAAGCCTTATTTAAGGTGAGACTGCAATAACCAACTACCCTGACGAACCTACATCTGAGAGATCCAGAAAAAGGACTGCTAAGTGTGTTAAAGAATCTACAATATGACTGTGTTCCTGATGACTGAGGACCTGCCCCAGAGACTGTATCATTCTAAAAGGTTATGAAAGTAGTTGTTATAATTATCAATAGGTTTAGTGGATAGGTTAAAGGGGTTGTAGGAATTTATAGGATTAATAGTTAAGAAATTGTTGGTGTTTGTTGTAAGTGAATTTAGTAATAAATAAATAAGTGTTAAATAATAATTTAAAAGTTCGGTTACATATATTTTGTCACAAGATGAGTTCTAAGGTTTACAAAGAAAAGGATTCAAAAGAATACTTACAAGACATGTTCAGAAGTGAATTGTGTTGCGTTCTATCCATTCAAGGAAATTAAACACGTTTCCAAGTGGAATGTTTTATGTTTAGAGGAAAAAAAATGTTAAACTCAAAAAGATGATGATGGTGATGGTGATGATGATAGCAATGCCTTATAACCAGCGCAAAGTTGACAATAAGCTAGTGGTTTGCAACAATGTAGGGGAGGAAGGATGATTAACTGTAGTATCACCATTTCCTGAACACTGCAAAGCTTTCTCATCAGGAACTTCTCATTCAGAGGAGGAATTATAAAGGGGATTCTCCCAAGATCAAATATCCAGTAAAGAGCAAACCCTTGCTTCTAACCCACTGTGCAGGCAGAGGTTGAGGCTTGATAGCTGGAGTCTTCTGATGAACTCATTCCTTCCCAAGGATGAAGCCTCTGAAAGGCTTGTTTACTGTTTTAAACCTTTTTAAAAAATAAGAATGGAAGGCAATCAAATATCCCCACAGTTCCAAAAAGAAGTCCTTCTAGAAAACTCGGGGAACAATTTATTAAACAAATTCATGGAAGATTGAGAACTTTGACAGATTTGGAGGGGCGTTTGCTGTCCCTCTGACACAGTTGCAACTCTGTGTTTCCTTCTCTGCTGTGTTCAGAGATACAACCTGGAGTGGGTCAGGGCCACTCGGCAGAAAGCAGGGTTTTTAATTTCTCCACATTCTCATCTTACTCTTGTAAATCTGCTCCCCTCCCACCAGAAATCCCAAAGTTTATAGGAAAAGAGGCAAACCTCTACTCAAAAGACATTCTAGATTCTTGGGTCAAAGAGCATATGAAAGAAATGAAATCCAACAAGTATCCATCAAAAAGTTTGTCTATTTATTCAAGCATTATAAACTATGCCATTTGTAGCCAGACAAAAGCAATAGTGTTTGTTTTGTTTTGCTTTGCTTTAATTCTGTATATGTTTATTAGAACAGAGAAGTATATCATTGTTTTTTTTTTTTCACTAACACTGTCTGTATTTCAGCCTGTACCCTTGTAGCTCTAGTTTTCTCTGACCAACCCAGACATAGACCATTCCCTCAGGACTTGGATGATATTCTAGGAATCTCCTTGACAGTCTGGTGGAGAAGCTAGACGGATAGCAGAAGTCCACACTGCGTCCAAGTCCTGCAACCTTGCTGGCTATTTAAGATTAAGTGTCGAAATAGTTTTCTTAAAAACCAACTACTTCTGCCAGAAGATCTTGGATGTCATCAATAAGAAGTAACTTTGCTCTTTCAAGACACTCTTTATGCAACTTTCCAAACTCATCTACCCCATAGCTATGGGCTCTTGGAAGTCACAGTGGCAAGCCACATACTTCTATATAGGGGCATGTCCATATCTCTGTGTGCTCATAACTGCTGCAAGGGACCACAGACGTGCTCTTCAGTGAAGATCCTCATCTAAACTCATCCCCAAAATCAACCTTTGAACCTCCCTCCTCCCTCTCCTGCAGTTGCTCACAGCAGAGCCAAGGGCACTCCATCTCGGAATGCTAGCTTTTTGTGTTGTTGTTCCAGTCCCCAGGTGTCTCTGCAAAAATTCCTGGGGCAAAGAACATTTATAGTTCCGCACATGTTTTCATAGTCAATGGGAAAAACATTTCCCTGTACTCCTAATGGACTGTCTTCAGTAATATGCTTCATGACACCCTTGGATGTGTGGGAGACTGACGTTGCCAGAATATTTCTTTTTTACGGCTTTTGTTGCTTTGACAGCTTTGATTTTATGGCAACTTTAATCATGTGTGTCCTATTCCTTCACCTCTGGCATTTTGCAAATATTCCATTTCTCTATTACCGCTACCATAACTGCCTTCAACAAATTGTGATTCATCAAACGGTTTCTCACACGTCCCTCTACCACAACCACAGGGGAAACCCCTGAAGGGCACTGCATCAAACAAACAAGGCTATGCTAAATGCTCGAGAGTGTGAAAATCTATTAATTACAAAGGGGAGGAGAGAGAGAATGGGAAGGAGAAAAAAAAATCACATGTACCAGTTAATGCAGCCCCAAGCTACCACTGGCAGTAAGCTATATGCTGACACTTTATACAGGCTTTGTGAGTCTGTTTGCTGTATTCGCAACTATTAATGAGAAAATACGCTCATGTCTAACAACAAAAAGTACATGTGTTATCTTAAAGATACACCAAGTCAATAAATCATACCTGATCTGTAACAGTATTATATGTCCCCCTCTTGTATAATCACAAAATAATGGCAGTATAAATGAAAGAGAAAGCCAAGAAAGACCAAATAGGTTATCCATTCAATCTTCCTCTGACAGAGGAACAGTCTAGAGCAATACGTCTTAAGTTATATCATCTGGAAATTAGCGTGTCTGTGGTGTCGGTGCTCTCACCCACTTTCTAAGCAGCTCACAGCCCAGCCGAGGGGAATTCTCATCTGCTTTCCTTAATAGTAGATATAAAATCTGACTTTGCTGGTTCATTCACTCCTTTTCTTCTTGTTCCAATCCCTTGAGCTCTGTAGGAAAGTTTGCTCTTGTGGGTATTTGTAATTTTCTGACATGAACTGAGTCACTCTCTGCTCTCTATTCCTCACCTAGAGTGAACCACATGACTGGTTTCCTTCTTTCATAGGAAGGCTATACATCCCTTGAAAATGTTGACAGCCCCTGCCATGCAAACTGTTTTGTGTTTACTGCATCTCCAAGATGCATTAAACACTCCATGATGTAAGTAAACTTTCACATGATGTCCTCAAAACCTCAGAGATGCAAATGCCTCTTCAGCTGTGCTATGGGCATCTTTGCTTTCCAAGGTAGGCAGGAAGGTACCCATGAGGCCCTTACAACTCTCACTTCATACCAACAGCCATTTCTGCTTTTGTGCACCTATGGCTCTCACTATTTCTCCCACTTTACTCAAAAATATCAGTAAGCTGTACCTTGTTTGTAATCCAAGATAATGTGACCCATTGTTCAACAGTTGGTGCATCTTAGAAATACCAGCACTACATTTGAATTTCATTGAAGCACTGTTTACACTCTTCTGCAGAGCATTGGAGATTTGTTTTCCTCTATGAATAATACTTACGCTGCAGTTCAAAACATCTTCAAATTGATCGACCCATTGTAATTTCACAGCACTGAAATCCTTCCTAACCACAGGTAAGTGAGTTTCCAAGACAAATATTTTACAGAAATCATTGTTGCTATCAGAACGATATAAACATTATAACAATGTGCTGGAGTTTGTGGCACAATGCAGAAGAATACATCGGTCATTCACTTGTGGCCACCATATGTGGCACAAAGAAGATATTCAATGTGAATTCTAGATAATGTAACATTTGTTCAGAGCCAAATAATTACAACGGTGTTAAGCATGTGCAGTAAACAGCCAACGCTGAGCACTGTGACATAAGATCAGTGATTAGCAGATGCCAGTACAGAGACCCAGAATTGTGTTGTCCCTTTCTCAGTTAGAAAGGCCAAAATTCACAAGGTCCCTAGAAGTTACTACAACAGATTAAGTTTCAGAGAGGGACCTTGTCTGAAAGCAGAGTACTGCAGAGAAATGTGTGTGTGTGTGTGTGTGTGTGTGTGTGTGTGTGTGTGTGTGTGTGTGTGTGATACACAGTAATAATTATAACAATAGCAGACCAAGAAATTACAAATACCATATTCATTCATATGAAATGACTTCCCTTATTGAAAATTTCTCATGCAATTTTGATGGACACAAAGTCCCATAATGCACTATCTACAAAATGGAGAGCTAACAATGTCAGTGGTATAATTTATTTGGAGTCTAAAAGTTCAAGAGCAAGGAACTCCAATGTGTGAAGAGCAAATAGATACCTTCAAGAAGAGACAGAGAATTTTCCCTTCTGCCATCTTTTCTATTATATTGGGTTAATAGAGGGGATGAAACCAATCCACATGGAGAAAAGTGAATCTTCTTTTTTGGCTCTACTAATTCAAATACTAATCTCTTCCCAAGTACTTATACCCTATACTCAGAAACATACTGTTTTACCAGGTCTCAGATCAGACTTCAGCCTACTCAACGTGGCACACAACACTAGACATCACAGAAACTAAAACAGAACAAAGGCATAGGAATATCTCTCCAGCACCTGGTAGGTTGACAAAAATTTGGACTTAACAAAGACAGTACATAGCCAGGAGACAAATGAGAGGTTCTGACCAGTAGTGCAGGTAGGGACTACGATAAAGAAGCAGGAAGCAGAATAGATAGGCTGGGAACATGCTACTGAAAATAGGTTTAAAGCAACTATAATAGGAAAAGTTTGTAGAATCAGATCATAAAGATCATGTTCTTTGTAGCTAAAATCATTTTATATTTAATTCTATTGTAAAATCATTTATTGAAGAATTCTACACTACAAGGCTCTCAGAATATCTCTATCTTGTAGCACTAAGTACCAATTTGGTGAGAACATGGAGAAATAAATGTCTAAGGGTACACTGCAACAGTCTAAGTAAAGAATTATTACTCAATAACTAAAGCATGATCTGTGAGATCAGAAACCATGAGTTGAGCTAACATATTGTTTATTATGGAGAACTGAGTAAAATGGAGATGGAGTTACAATATAGTGATATTGTAGCAATGAATACCCTGCTTGGAGGTCAAAATATAGAGCCTGGAAATAATTACAGAAAATAATATATGGAAAAGAGACATATGGGCAATATCTTAGGATATATTTTTCTGTTGCCTTGATAAGACACAATGACCAAGGCAGCTTATAACAGAAAGTTTCTTTCTTGGGGCTTACAGTTTCAAAGGGTTGGAGTCCATGACCATCATCCAGAGAGCATGGCAGCAGACATGCAGGCATGGTAATGGAGCAGTAGCTGAGTCTACATCTTGATTTACAAGCAGGAAGCAGAATTAGCACACTAGGAATGGCATGGATTTTTGAAATTTCAAAGCCTACCCCTAGTAATGCATCTCCTCTAACAAGGCCACAGCTCTTGATCCTTTCCATACAGTTCCACCTACTGAGGACCAAGTATTAAACTATATGAGCCTATAGGAATTATTCTCATCCAAACCACTGCTGCTGTCATGAGCAATTTGGAGATCAGTTCAATTTGGGGCATGTTGATTCTCCATCACCCTAGGCCCTGAAGGCCTAGAAAATTCCCTAAATTGTGGCATTAAAAGGTGAAAAGAATCATGATTCCTGATGATATTGGTCTAATAGCAGAATTAATAATATGTGACAAAGGAAATTTCCTAAATATAACCATTTTGAGTTATATATTTTGAAAATTGTAGTCAATTATATTCTAATTGATTCATTTAGCTTATAGATAGAAGTTTTAATACTAAATAGTTTAAGACTTCTCTTAAATCCTTTTATATCATTTTGTAGTGATTTGAAAATATAGTTTAATCTTTGATTTTTAAAAACATAGTTCTTTGTATGAATATCAAAATTATTTTTAATTGAGGTACTATTTGCAAAACTTTTATATCTTTAGAGAATCCAATATTTTGATTAAAAAATTTCAAAATATTGGATAGCTGTCACCATGTATATTTAAATTTTTACATGTTAAAATTTTCATGACTATTTAATTTTTGAAGCTAGCACATTCTTTTTAAAGTGTTGCATCTAGGAGACACCGGGTGTGGGCAAAAGTGCTTGTCACACAAGTTTGAGGACCTGAGTTCAAATCCTCAAGCCCAATTAAAGCTGCATGAAAAAACTGAGGAGATGGGAAGCAGAGAGGAGAATTCTAGAAGTTTTTTGTCCCGAGAGCAGGTAGACATAGCAGAGATACACCAAGAATACTGTCTCAACCAAGGTCTAACATCCAAGGTAGTCCTCTGACCTTCATGCATGCCCAGTGGCAGATGCACTCACAGACAATTGTACATGTGCACACATTTGTATTCACACATACAAAAGGGAGGGAGGGAGAGAGGAAGGGAAAGAGGAAGGGAAGAAGGGAGGGAGAGAAGGAAGGAAGGAGGGAGGGAAGGAAGGATGGAGAGACCAAAGGTTGGAAGAATGGAGGGAAGGAGGGAGCGAAGGAAGGAGGGAGGGAGGGAAGGAAGGAAACCAAGGAGAGAGAGACAGAGACACTAACAAAAAAAAAACATGCATGAGGGACACATGTGTGATGATTGGATGGCTTCTAACACCTTGTCAAAACTCTCTTCAAAGTGGCATATGTGTGTTTCTATGTTTTTTTCTGGTAGATCATACACAACTTTCTTAGAGACTCATTAAATTAAGAATCACTTTAAGATCAGACGGTCATTGTTCTTTACTATTGTTGAGTCAGAATGACACAAGCTAGTACTACTTATTAAATAAAGAACAATTTGAAGTTGCATTTCTCACTTCATATAGACAGAGCTCATGGGCGTACTTGGTACACAAACTGTACAACTTGGTGGAAGCTGAAAAATGCTAGAAACATTGAGATCTTCCTCGGAGAGGAAGACTTAAATTTGAAGATTGGATTTTTACTTCTACCCCAATTCATTCAGAGCAATATAGATTGGTTTAATTTTATTTCTGAGACTCAATAAAATGAGCATGAGAAAAATGTAGAAAAGAGAACTTTGGCATGCTAGTTTTCATAAAATGAGACTGTCAAACTTTAAAAGATTAATCAAATACACTTAAAAGGTCTAACAGCCTAGGTCTCTCTGAAAGCCCACCCTCATCCTCCACTTTGCCTACACTAAGGTCTACAAATTAAGACTGTAATTTTCTTCCCAGAATTCATGATCTGTGTTTCTGAATAACTGGTCCTGCTACAGCAGTACCTCCATTCTCCTTTACTTATTACGTGGCTGCTTTCCCTATTCCCAACATTGTCATCCCTGGAGAATAGAGGGTACTTCCATGCTGTTTTCCCACACAAATGCAGGCATTCTTTTAAAAAAATAGTTTTCAATACTATCGAATATTTTTATTCAATGCCTCTTAGTGCCGAGGGTGCATCAGTGATCAAAACAATGTGCTCTCCCATGGAAAAAAGAATCTAGTAGAAGCTGGTAGATTATAAATGAATGAGCACATGATAGATGGCAGAAGCTATAAAGCCTCTGAAGAGAAAAGGATGAGGGTCAGCTGCAAGTGCAGAGGCAAAGGGAAATCCTCCAGGTGAGAGCAATATAGTTGAGCACAATCCAGATGTGAGGAAGGCAGGTGGATGGCAGATTAAGAAAAGCCTATTCAAGGAATAAGGAACAGCAAATCCCAAAGTTAGATGCAAGAACACACTTGGAATGCTTGAGGAGAAGTAAAGGAGAAAGGAGAGAGAGGGGGAGGGAGAGAAGCAGTGGTTGAGATCAGAAAAGTAGTTGGTGGCAACTCAAGCTCTTGTATGCTCTGGCAAGGGCCCTTGGCTGGTATTTGGGTGTAATGAAAGCATCAGGAAATTTTGAGCAAGGAATGACTGGGTCTTGCTTCTATTTCTACTATATCACTCTTGCTGCTTGAGCAGATTTGGCACTAAGGACTTTTGGAGGCCAAGGACAAAGCAGGTGCAGTACTTGGAGTGATGCAGTCTGAGGTTACTGCAGATGTCAGAAGGGAAAACAAAGAGCATAGACAGACTTTTTTTGAGGAATTGAGCTCCAGGAGAAAGTATAAAAATGGTTAAATTGTTGTGGGGGGAAAACTCTTAAGGTACATAAAAGCACATTTTATAGTGCTGGGAATAAGCCAGTTGAAATCCAGAACATGTTGGAAGGAAAGAAGGCAACTGCCATGCCCTTTGGAAGGAGATGCTGGAGGGTTGAATCAAGGAGACAAAACTCTTAACTACCCTCAGCAGACAGAGTTTTGTTTCAAACAATGACTCAACTACTGTGAGGACAAGAACAGAGAGTGTTCATAGGCAAGATGATGCAATTAAGTCAAGAGATGCAGTGCCTCAAATCCAATGGATGGGGAGGACAAGAAGAGAGGTGACAGTGTTTGCATGTAAAGCATATTCCATGGCCTCAGGTGGTTGAGTACTTGCTGCTCAGTTGGTGGGACTGCTTGGAATGACTGTGGAACCTTTAGAGGGTGAAGCTTCAGTGAGGGAGTTTGTCAGTTGGGAAATGCACTGGGGTTTGCACAAACTTTCTGACTGACAGAAATATGTTAGACCTTGGACAATCGAACTTGAAATCTTGAGTGGTTTTACACTCATGGAAACACACTGTTGGGTCTGTGTAGAGATTGTTTTCAGAAAGGCACAAAGGCCCACCTTGAATGCATGCTATAAGAACCAATAAGGGTGTCTTGTACTAAATAAATGGAGAAAGGCAATTGAACTCCAGAATCTCTCTCTCTCTCTCTCTCTCTCTCTCTCTCTCTCTCTCTCTCTCTCTCTCTCTCTCTCTCTCCTTCCTGAATATGGATACAATGTGACCGATTTCCTCATTTTCTTGTGACTATACCTCCCCATCAAAAGAGACTATATCCCTTTGAACTTTGGACCAAAATAAACTCTTATCCCCTTAAAGTGCTTCCCCTTGAGAATTTTAATTACAACAAAAAGAAATGTAACTACCCCAACCCAGATAGGCAACTTTAAAAGATCTCAGTACTTTAGTATGGCCTGGATCTTCAGAACTGCCTGTACCTGGCTAAAAATCCAAATTATGGTGAATTCCCATGTTACAGCTTCTGGAACTCCGGCAGCCTAGGCCAGCTCTCTATCATCCCTCCTAGCAAGAAAAGTTCCTGCATTGTGCCCCCTTCCTATTGTATGTGTCCCAAATGAAATCTTGCTCAGGCATGCCTGACAGAAGAAACCTAAGTCATGCTCTAGGTGCCATTTTTACAGAAAGTTGGAAACTCATGTTTCTGAGCTCTCCCTTAGAGACAGAGGTCATCTGCATGAGACATGGGCAAGCATGGGATGGATTAAAGGAAGTCATGGGCACCTACACAGAGACACACAAACACAAGTCTTCATCTATTTGGTGTCATGTTTCCAACCCTTTAATCCTATATGGTAAAAATTAGCTTACAATAAGCATTTGCTGAGTAAACAGATTTAAAAATTAAGTGAGTAAATAACATTTTTAAGCACAGCTAGTTTTCACACCTGGTCCCCACTTTAAACTCTACAAACAATGGAAACCTACTAATTGAAGCAAGAAAATCCTGTTTTTGCCTCTGGGGTTGTTCTGTATGTGAAGACTCCTGTGAGGGAGCTGATCATTTATGTCAATGTAATAGTCACAAGAAAGTTCTATGTTCTTGGAATGTTTGAGAATATAGAACAGCACTAGCATTACTTCATTGCATGGGATATTGAGCCCCTTGTGTATCTAGGCATTGCTGTTGGTGTTGGAAATAAAGCACAGAACCAAAGATCCCATGCCCTCTCTGCCAACACAAAGGAATGGTTCCTCTTTCACAATTGTATTTCAGTCATTACAGAACCAAAATATGTTATCGTAGGTTCAAGAAGGAGAAGACACTTTTCTCCTATTTTCCAAACATTTTCAAAGTTGTGTGTGTGTGTGTGTGTGTGTGTGTGTGCATGTTTCTCCCTGTCCAATGCTAGGATTGCCAACATGCGCCATCACGCCTAGCATTTTCTCCTGAGTTTTGGGGATCAAAGTCAAGTCTTCATGCTTGTGAGGTGAACACTTTTCACAGTGAACCATTGCCATAGCCTAGTGTTTTGTTTTTTTTTTTTTCATTTCATTTCTTTTCTTTTCTTTCATTTTCAGTCATTATTTCTTTTCTTTCTCTTCTTCTTCTTCATTTTCTTCATCTTCTTTTTTTTGTTGTTGTTTGACATGATGTCATACAATCTGATATTTGCAATTCTCCTGACTCATGTCCTGAGCAGTAAGCACATTTTGATGACTAGACAGTTTTTATTTTTCATTCTATAAACACTGTTCAATGAACATCTTTGTACCTCTATTCTGCAGATTTACCAATTATATCCTCAGAACTATTTTACAAATGTGCGATTAACAGATCAAAGAGTCACCATGTGTTAAATTGTTACTCCCCTTCAAAACTTCACCAATTTCACTCTCTGCTCCTCTGTATTTGAGAGTACCTGCTGCCCATATCCTAGAAAAATCAACTTTTTTTTTTTTTTTCACTAATCAACTCCTGGTGATTCAGCCAGTGACTCTCCACAGCAGGAGAAAGGTAGGTGGGCAGCTGTCACTAGATGATAAGTCCACAGATTTCCTCGATATGAACTCTTAGTCTACCAGGATTACCTTTTGCCTGGTGGGAGGCCTGCCTGTTTAGTGCTGATAGGAATGTCTGAGAGACTTTTTCCAGGGAATTTGAAGCTGAAACGCTTGAGGGCAACCTCTTTCAATCATAACCCACCCAAGTCTTTGAGAGTAAAGTGTTGATTGTAGCTGTGTGTGGGTACACACCCTTCAATCCCTGCACTTGGGAGATCATCATAATGAACTTGAGTGCAGCCATATAGTAAGTTTTAGTCCAGCACAGGCTACCTGACACCCTGATTACACAAGCTAATCCTTAGATGTTTTCTGAAGCTCAACAAATAAATTAGCACCACGTACACAGAGTAATCAGTGACAATTTTAAACTTAGTACCATTCCAGTATAAGCTGAGTTGATGAGGAAATACATTCAATCTTTTAGATTGTCTACATTCTATCTTAAGAAGAGAACATACCAAAATGAGTTCTCATTTTCTCTTATTGTTCAGCTTCCCAACCCTTAATGGTTAACAATTATGGAGGTGTCAGAAATATCACAAATAATGCTTTAATCAAGCTTAATAATAATATAAAGATAGATAATCTCCCCTTCTTGTCAAGATCCAAATACACTGTTTAAGATCATTGCTAGCATGTGGTAGGTTATGCATTTGAATTAAATGTTATTAACAACAAAGTGCTATATATAAGCTTACCTCTTTGTGTCAAATTATTTCTTGAGTTGTGCCCGACTGCCACTTACCAATAGAAATATGAGTATGTTCTTTAAAAGCCCCAGAGCCACTTGCCTCTAATTTGGAATGATTCCTTCCTAATCCCAAACTTCCAAAGATCACACAAAATTAGGTGAGTTAAATTGAGCCTGGTGAACTAGCAAAATGTCCCAAATATTTTATATTGCCCTTGTTTATGTTGTCAGACCAAATCTCTCCCTTTCTGCAGTTTAAATCTACAAACCTTTATTTTTTGAATAACAAAAGCTGACAAAAACAGGAATAGTCCAATGGGTACTAGTCATGAATACTAGTCATAATACTGATCCAACTCATTTCCTCTTAAGAATGCCTTATATCTGGCTGAAGATCTGTGCTAATACAATCATTCCATTTGGTTGGTCTCCAAAGTCTTCCTGTGACTTCCACTTTGGCCTCAGCATTTCCATTCTATTCCCCAGAGAACACAACTCCTCTGGTTGTATAAATTGGTGCTTAGGTGGCCCAGTGGCCATCTTTGTACCAACAGAGCAAATCTTTCTACATTCCTTAACAAGTGGCTTCTTTAGTCTGTTCAAAGTGAGAATCACACCAAGCATCTTCTGTGTGGGAGTATTTGGAGTCTATTTCTATCAGTTCATTCCCTTCTTTAATATTCATTGCACTCCTACTAAGTTCTATCCATTTATCTTCTTATTAAAGAAGAGAAAACAACAGTAATATATGCATTTTTTCATTGTACCTAAATATATGGCAAAAGCATAGGGAAGAATGATATAATTTGATTCATAGTTAGTGGGTACATTCCTTCATGGCAGAAAAGGTATGATAGCATGGACAGCTCATGGCTATGGTGGCAGACCATGATGCCACTGGCTCATATTTCAATGGACCAGGATGCAGAGAGAATAGCGGAACGGAGACAAACTATAAAGTTCAATTACCTCACCTGCTTCAGCTCGCTCCCAACATCCTCCAAGTTCCACAGACCCCTCAAAAGAAAACCCAATTATCAATTACTCAAATATCTGAGAATGTGAGGACACTTTATATCCAAACTATATCTCTACCTTGGCTACAATATGCTTCTTTCTATCTCATAATGAAAACTACATTAAGTCCAACTTCAAGCATCCCCTCCCTAGTCTTAACAGTCTCAATTTTATTTAAAAATCCACCCAAAGTATCTTCTAAGATACAGGAAATATCCTACCTGTAGGCTTCTGTGAAATATTGAGCAGTTTATATAATTCCAACAGACAATGGCAGAAAACATTCCTTCTACAGAAAGGAATTGTGGGGGCAAGGCAAGGAAAGACAAATCAAAGCCAGACCAGAAAACCAACAGAACAAATAACATACCCTACAGATCCATGTCCACTGTCTGAGCTCATAATATCACTATCCATCATACACAGGACTTGGGTACCCCCAAGGGCCCAATCTGTTGCTTGTGAGGACTATTCAGTATTTGGGGATGATTCTGATTCCTGGAAGCATTCCTTGGCAAATATCCCTTTTTCCTTGTCCCCTTGTTCAACTCCATCTACATTCTGAATTGGAGAGAACACTTCCCTGAGCAGTCTTTTTGTAACAGCCGAACCTAAAGGCTTTGTGCTTTTAACAACACTCCTTTCATCGAATTTGTATTGATACACTCCAAAAGTGAGTGAGGTTTTCCCAGTCCCAAGTCCATGTTTAGATTAGATCATTAATGTTAAACTCATTCTCACTCAAAAGCTCAGGGCATGGGCAAACTACTGACAGATTTGTGGCTGGAAAGTAGCACAGTGGCCGTTAGTGTGGTTTCCAGTACCATGTTTGCTCTCTTCACATGGCTGGGCTTTACTGAATTTCCCTGGACTTTCTGGTCTTCTATGCTCTCACTAGGATAACCTGTTAAGCTTTTTGTTTTGTTTGTTTTGTGTGTGTGTGTGTGTGTGTGTGTGTGTGTGTGTGTGTGTGTGTGTGAGAGAGAGAGAGAGAGAGAGAGAGAGAGAGAGAGAGAGAGAGACATTCGGGAGTTCTCTAGCCCTCAATTCCAAACACCCCCACAGCCCTCCTACAAACCCATTCAGAAAACCTACAACCCAAAGGTAAGTTTTATTAAAGGAACAAACTAACTTCTTGAAAACAATTTTCTGGTTTTGATTCTTTTCTCATTGATGACAGAAAAAAACTTTAGCAGATAAAAGGGTTCTTTGGGGAAAAGGAAAAAGGAGAGGAAGAAGGAGCTTGCCATTAGATGGGATGGATCAGGAGCATGGGACCAAGAGGAGCTTGCCCTAAGGGCAGACTGATGGAGCAGAAGCCTCCTCAGAGTCAGGATTGACAGGAACCCACCATAACTATACTCTGAGAGGCCCCATCCAGCATCAGAAGGAAACAGATGCTGAGACAAACAACCAAACAGTAAGTCCTGTAGAGGAGTGGGAGGAAGAATAGAGGGATCTGGAGGAGACAAGAACTCCACAAGACCAACAGAGTCAACCAATCTAGGCCCCTAGAGTCTTAAATAGACTGAAGCACCAGCCAAAAGAATATATAGACTGAACCTAGGCTCCCTACACATATGTGGTTGATAGGCAGCTTGGTCTTCATGTAGATCCCTTAGCAAGGGGAATAGGGTGTTGTCTCTGACATGGACTCTGTTGCCTGTTTTTGGGACACTTTACCCTAACTGAGTCCTTTCTGTCCTCAGTGGAAGAAGATGCTCTTAGTCTTGATGTGACTTGATGAGCCTTTGGGGGGTGGGGGTTGATGAGCAGGAACCCTTATCTGAGGAGAAGGGGAAAGAGGGTGGGAGGGTGGTACCAGATGGAGAGGAGGGAGGGGGCTGCAATTGGGTTGTAAGATAAACAAACAAACAAAGGGTTCTTTGGGCACATAGTTGAAGAGTAATATCCATCTTGGTAGGAAAGACATGACAACAGGAATGGCTTCCAGCTAAGGGGGAGGAGTTGAACTGTTTGCTCACATCTAAGTGGAACAAGAAGCAGAGAGAACTGGAAAAGAGGCAGGCTATAAACCTCAGGCCATGTTCCTGGAAAACTACTTCTTCGACATAAGCCCTACCCTCCAAAGGCTCAGCACTCTCTCAAATCAGCACCACTATATGAAAGCCAAGTACCCAAAAACACAGACCTCCGGAGAACATTTTACATACAAACCAAGCAGGCAGAAACAGATTGAACAAGTCCTGCAGTTTGAGTCACGGTGTCCTGAAAAAAGGCATATTGAAAGCTGTACAACACGTATGATATTAAGACATTGTTGGGAAACAGTACAACAATATGAAGAAGCACAGCTTTTAGAAAGTATTAATAACTGTGACATGAAGCCTTTGTTCTCATGGATGGAATTGTTGTCTTTATAAAATGCATTGAAGGAGAATTTATTTGTCTTTTCGCTTCACCTTGGGAAGACAAGCACTAGATAAGAATTTAATGTCAGAGATCCCTAACAATATACCTAATCTAGGATTCTGGCCTTGAATTTCCTAGTCTCCAGAATAAGAACAATGAAATTATCTTCTTTGCTAGTCATTATTGCTAAGATATTTTATTATATAAAAAGTAGCAGACTAAAAACGGTGGCTTGTCTTTCTTTTACACAGGGGAACAAGATTTGAACCTAAGTCTTCTAGGTATAAATGAATGTTTTTCCAGTTTATCTTGAAAAAGAACAACTCGGATTCAGCCTAAACATCTTTTTTAAAACAGAGCTGTCTCTTTTCCATTGACGGATGGATGTAGGAAATTTTATCTGAACAAAAACTTCTGTATTTTGTCCACATGATCTTGTACTCAGCTACAAAAGTACCAAGTTAAAAAAAAAAATCTGTGAATCAGGCAGACACACACACCTTGCCTGTAATCTGCACTGTGGGATGGGAGGCACAATTAAATATTAAGAAAACCCTAGCCAAAGATTAATAATGAATGAAAGAGTCAGTTGACCTATGCCAAACTCAAAATGCACCAAGAAACTATAAAAGTGTAAAAAGTTTCTCTCTGCTTGTCTTCTACACAATATAGTCCCCTCAGCAAGACATGTCATCCCAACACAGGCCCCATGTGAAAGTATTCCAATTAGTAATAGACCCTAGGCATCTCATTGTGGAAGACAGCATTCAAAGGGGTTGTGATTATATAGTATGTCATAGTTTCCTCCAAAAAAATAAGGAAAAAATGAAGAAATCTGCTTTTGAGCTCTTGCTTAATTATCCTCCTGAACTAATCAGGAGAGGAGATGATGCTATCTCTTCCTCTAATCTTTTGATCTGCTTCCTACCAGGGTATGTTTCATTTTCTCAAAACCACAAAAAAGAATAAAACAAGGTGATCAAAGCTGAAGTCATCCCCTTTGCAGCCTCCTCTGACTTGACACACTTTTTTATCCTTAAGCCAACACATGTAAGAATTCTGTTTAATAAATAACAGGTTGCTACTTTTAATTGCTATGGAATTACATAGCAAAATGCTTGTTTAGGCTAAGCAGAATTTTTTCCTTAAATTTGAGGCAAACTTTATATGCCCTGATTACTATTAGCATTCTAGTTTTTGCTAAGATGCGATGGCCTCTAGATCAGCAGACATGGGAGTCCTAGAATTGGCACAGTTTATTTGAAAAAAAATTGTCAGTTCTGAGGACAATACTTATACTGCACAGAATACTGTCAGAGGGGTTGAGGAGATGACTTGTGGGTAAAGTGTTGACTGCACAAGTGTGAAGAACTGAGTGTTGATTCCCTGTCCCAGTGTGACCTTCAAATATGGCAGCTCAGGACTCTGACCTCAGGCCCAAGCACTATGGGTGGGGGGATGGGGACAGGATCTTACAGACAACCCAGTCTAGCTGAATTGGCAAGCTCCACTTTCAGTAAGAGACCGTGACTCAAAACAAAACAAGACAAAACAAGTGGAGAGCTATAGAGGAAGACACCTGAATTCAAGTTATGGATCTCACATGTGGACACACACAGACACACACACACATGCATGCACAAACCACACACAACAATAGCAAACATTACTAGAAATTCAACTTCAATCTATGTAGATGGTGTGCCATATTATGAATACAACAACTTGTAAGTTTTCAAGTTTGCACATAAATATTATAATATTCTAAGCCAATGCAGATGTAACCTAGAGGACTAACAGGCCAACGTTTACTATATCACTCTTTGTCTTTTTTGTTTTGTTTTTTATAATTTATTTTTATTTTGTGTTCATTGGTGTTTTGCGTGCAATTATTTCTGCATGCCGGGGTCAGAAGGCCTGGAACTGGACTTGCAGACAGGTAAGATACACTATGTGCATGCTGGCAACTGAACCACATCCTCTGGAAGAACAGCAAGTGTTCTCAACCATTCAGCCATCTCTCCAGTCACCACTCTCTTTCTTTAAGCCAAAATGTTATCCTCTCTACATTTTCCTAAATGATGTTCCATATTTATCAGAAAAAAAATGGGTAATTATTCTTTCACAATCTGTATTGACTGGACATTTTGAGATGTAAAAGCAGAAACTTTTAGCTCTTGTCTAGATAAAAGAAGGAATTGAACAATACCAACCCCTGGACTTACCTTATTCAAAAAAGTACACCCTGGATTTGCTGTTATTGTTTCATTGTTGTTTGTTTGTTTCTGTCATCAATTAGTCACTTGCTTAGCTACTTTTGTTTCATGGAATATTTATTCCACAAATTTAATCAATGAAACAACCGTGCTTCTCAAGTTACAGAATATTTATAATTTTGAGTGAACCTTAGTGATCATGCACAAAGAGTCTCAAAATAACTGGTTCTGTATTCTTTTACCAAATACATCATTTTCTGAATGTTACAGTCTATCAAAAGTTCCTCCCAAGCAAGAAGACAGAATTACCAGTGTATCTGTGGTGTGTGTGTGTGTGTGTGTGTCTGTGTGTATGTGTGTCTGCATGTGCACATGTGTGTGCATGTATGTGTATGTGGTGTGTGTGTGCATATATGTGTATTTGTGTGGTGTGTGTGCTTGTGGGTGTGTACATGTGTGTGCATGCATGTGTGTGTATGTGATTGTGCATGTGTTACCACTGTCATTTGTCAGATACTGTATTTGCTAGTGATCTATGGTATCACACATATGCAGTCATCTTCTTGAAAGTGGGGGAAATGGGTCTATTCTCCCCAGTTCAGAAATAATAGTTCAGAAGTACACATGCCCCAGATTCTGCATTCCAGATTGGAATTGGAAAGTACCACAAGTCACATAAAGAAGCATTTAGAATCCTCTCATGATCCCTGAATGGCACAGCTCCTATTCTTTTTTTTTTCTTCTTCAAGTTACATCTCAATAGCAATCCCCTCCCTTTTCTCTTATAATAATAAATACAATACAAAAGAACATAAATAATTAGGCCATAATTATGAGGGTTATATGGCTTAGCATACATTCCCAATGTCCAGTCCATACGTATTTGGCACCTGACTTTAACATTCTACTATCTAACCATCTCCATGAGTTTAAAGTTCTATATCCAACTCAGCTTTCATCCTAACTTGCATAACAATTTTAAAAACACCTTCTTAGATCCAGAACAGCTCCTATTCTTAATAACCAATGAATGTCATTTTTCATTCCTAGGTTTGGTCAAATAATGGTTTCTTTATTTACTTTTTTAAGAGATTAAAACAAAACATACACTCTGTCCATATGGCTTACTGTTCTCCATCTTCACCAACAGAAACTTTTCTCTACCTTTCTTAATTTACACCATTTACCTGCAACATAAGACTATCTCTTTTCCCACTTTCTATGATAATTTAATCCCAAAGGTCTCCTCTTAGCTTCCGCAATTAACCTTTCCATATTGGTTCTTACATGTCCATCTTCAGAAAGACTCAGTTACTCCCACTTTTAAATAACTTTTGCCAAGTGTGCTCACTTAATTTAGAAATAACCTCTTCCTGGTAATTCTAAATGTCACTTTCTGACTGATCTTGACCCATTCCTTTACTACCATTCTTTTCTGCTGTGGCTTTTGTGGGGATGAACCACATTAAATCATTCTGCTTTCCAATCTTTGAACAGCCTTTCTACTTCACATTTCTCAGGACTCTGTCCTTCTTTACTCAATGTTCCTTTTCCTGAGTCTTTCATTGACATAAATATTGCGTTCAATATTTTGTATCTATGTGTGCTGTGTTATTCACAAAATTCGAAAATCTAAATTTTGGATTGCTTATGCAATTGATAAAAATCCAAATGTTTCTTGTCAATTGTCCTTCTGGGATGAGTATCCTACTCCCAGCTTATCCTTGAGGACATTATAACCCTTCACTAAATACACAATAGGTGATGAAGAGGGAAAGGGTAGAAAGAATTAGCCAGTAGTTTTTGTGTGATTATTTGTTTTGCTTTCATTTTTGTTTCATTTTTTATTTTTTAAATATTTATTTGTTACTTCAGGTTACATCTCCATCATAGTGTCCTCTTTCCACCCCTCCCAGTCCCGCCCTCAAACCCTCTACCCCCTATCCCTTCCATCCCACTCCTCCGGAGTAGAGTGTCCCTACATAATAGTCCCCCACCCCAGTTCAGCAGTCATATGAGGGCCAAGAGCCTCCTCATACACTGGGTGCCTACAATGCAGCACCACTAGGGAAAAGTGTCTCATTTATAGGTAACAACGTCTATGTTCCTGTTCCCTTTGGTGCATTGACTGCTAGTATAGTTATTCAGTACAATATGGCTAAAATCCGATTATAAGTGAATAGATGCCATGTGCATCCTTCTGAGTCTGGGTTAGCTCACTCAGGATGAGCTTCTCTAGTTACATCCATTTGGCTGCAAATTTTTGTTTTAAAATACAGTCTGGCAGTTGGCATCTGTCACTCTTAACGTATGATATACTGGCCATAATTCACTGTGATTACACTTACCTAGAATAGATATTTCTTGTTGAGGTGGAAATATGTTAACCAAAGCATGGGCATTAATTCTGATGACTTTATAGTCATCTCTTCTTCCTTGACTACAAACCCAGCCACTAACTGTGACCTGAATGTCCTTCATTTATGGATCCTATGGAGTACCTAGGTAAGGCTTTCTTGTATCTTGTTCCAATCCAACACTCCTGAGATTGACTTAATCTTAGATATATTAGTTTTATCAAATCCAAGCACCACTATGTAGATGGAGAAAATCAACATGCAGGATAGAATGGAGTACCTTGGCCAACCAGGTAGTTAGGCTCAGGAACTCAGCAGAAAGCTGGTTTCATAACCTCCACTTGCACACTATGCCCAGACAGCACAGGCCACACTGAAGGCTTCATTCTCCTTTCTTGCCATGCCATGTTTTCCCCTACTTATTATTCCCACAGCCCCATCTCACGCTTTGTCTTAACTTTCCTCTTGTCCAATATAACCTCCACTTCTCAGAATGTTGCTACATTTTATTTAAGCAATTCCTTTGCATCATGCTGAAATTTAATAATAGGGATTTTTTATCTATTTGTCTGCTTATTTGTTTGTTTGTTTTTTAGTTCTCTCTCCCAGGCAATGAGACACTTTTCCCTGATGGTACTGCCTCATAGACCCCTAATGAATGAAGAGGCTCTTGGCCCTCATACGACCTCTCAACTGAGATAAGGGACTGTTATAAAAGGACACCCCACCCCAGAGAAATGGGATGGAAGGGTTAGGAGGTAAAGAAAAAAAATGAAATGGGATGTTTTGGCCTTTTACTACTAATTGTCATAAACTCTTTAGGATAATTAAGAAATGCAAACTAATAGTTATGCAAGCCAGTCATTCTGTTAGGTACTATGACAGCCTATTATAGTTATTTTCTATGCTAATCAAAAATAAAGTTGCTAAGAGACAAGCAACATCTGCTTACCCTAATAGAAGAGATAGATAGGGCCTCTTCAAAAACCTCAAGAGATCTGCAGAATATGGCATTCAAAGATGTTTTCATAACTTTAGATTTTTTTATATCAAGACATATCAACTCCTGACAGCACCCCCTATTCGCCTCCAAGTAGAAGATGAGCATCGAAGAATCTCCAGTGGGAGATGATTGAATTAGTAGCAAGCCCATCTCTTGGTAGGAAAAGCCCCTTGCTCCAACTGTAGACAGAATGCTGTCCAAAAAGGACAAAACCTGGAAGCATGTAAGTTGACAGCCTAGCTCTGCCAAGACAGGGTAGGTAAGTCCTTCATAATTCCTGCTCTACAATCAATGTTTGTCAGAGAAACGGGGCCAAACGGCTGAAGATCGATGCTGTAATGTATGGAGAGAAAATGGGAACTGTCCAGGCAGCCACTGGTATGTCATTTCTTAGTTTGGGAAGCTGCAGGCCCTGTACTTCCTATAAAATCAGATATATTTATCCCTCTCAGGTCTCTGAGGTGGTTGAAGAACAGATAGCTAGAGTCTCATAATTAAATTTTGAGTTGTTTAGGAGTCAAGAGAGTGTTATAGATCTATGAAGATACTTTTTAAATTGTGTTGCAAGTTAGTATGAATGTTGAGTTAGATAGAGAACTTTAAACTCATGGAGATGGTTAGATAGTAGAATGTTAAAGTCAGGTACCAAATACATATGGACTGGACATTGGGAATGTACGCTAAGCCATATAACCCTCATAACTGTGGCCTAATTACCTCTGTTGTTTTGTATTGTATTTATTATTATAAAAGAAAGAGCCATTTGTTGGACTGAAAGGGGAAACTGTAGGGGGAAATAAGATATACCTTAAACTTAAAAAAAAAAGGGAAGAGGATGAGGGGTTGAGGGTGGGAGGGTGGGACTGGAGGGGGGAATAGGGAGGGGACTGCGATTGATATGTAACTTGAAGAAATAAAAAATAAAGGAAAAAAATTAAGTCTTTCTTCTCTTTCATCTCTGATGTCCATTTCATTCCCTTTGTTTTCAATTTAGTAGCAGTTTTCCTAAATCGCCATCACTCCTTATTACTCTGTAACTCTTTTATTGCAGTATTATTCTACCCAAATACTTAATGTTTACACACACACACACACACACACACACACACACACACACACACACACACATTCTCTCTCTCTCTCTGTCTCTCTCTCAATGTTATTATATATTTTCCTGACACCTTCATTTTCAAAATATCTGTGTCAACCCAAAATGGATCCTTATTTCGAATAGCAATGCTTGCAAGACTGTGCAAAAAGCTCTACACTACCTCTGTAAGCCCATTTCCCTCAGCTTCCCAATATAAATGGAAGATAAATTTTCTTTCTGCAAGTCAGATATAGGAACAGTGCAAACATTGATCCATCCAAGGGCTATGTAACAATATGGTCGTTGTTACCCAAAAGCTGACCAATGTTAAAGAAAATGACTGCTTTTGTTTGAAAGAGGTAAGTACAAAGGAGGTATAGCAGAAAGGAGAAACTCAACACCATTGCCCAGATTTCAGAAACTGATACTTGATATGATGCATTTAGGACAAAGTAGTACAGGCAGCTTCACAAACATCAATTTAAGGTGTAGATATGAAAAGCAAAAAGCAAAGTCAATGAATCTTTACTGGTCCTATTGCAATTAAATATCAAGTTCAAAGAATAAAGTAAAGCTGGGTGACTCTGGAGAGCTAAGGGGAGGCCAGATCATGAGCAGCCTTGTATGCCATGGCCTACTATATTATTCCTGAACCCAAGGACAATAAGGAGTCAGTGAGTGTGTTATCTAGTTTAAGGCTATAAAACCAAAGCTGGTGGGGAAAGGCGATTTGAAATGACTAAGTCCTATTGTAAGAAAGAGGAACAAGTATTTTTTTTTATTTTAAATTTATTTATTTGTTGCTTCAGGTTACCTCTCCATCATATTGTCCTCTTTCCCCCCCTTCCCATCCCCTCCCTCCTACCCCCTACCCCCTAACCCTTCCAAGTATTAAGAGGAAACTAAGAAAAGCCTTCAGAAAGAGAATCTCCAGGCCTGTCCAATGGACCAGAGGAAAGTGCAGCAAAGCAAGAGCTAGTAGAAACAAACAAAAACTGGCAGGGCATCATGGCTAGCCACACACTCTTGGAAGGTGAAGAAGGACTCTGAGTAACCTTATATGTACAGCCTGCAGGATGAGACCTAACTTATAAACTTAGTAGACGATGAGAGAAACCCTGAGGAGATGATAATGAGGAGAATTTTGGACCCACTGTGACTGTCAAGATCATACATATGGTGATTAATGTACAGGGAGAAGAAATCACTTGAACAAATAAAATTAAAAGAATACCAGATATGAAAGCACTCACATAAGACTCAAGTAAATAATGACTGTTTACTTATTTTTATCTTTTTATTAACTCTTTGTGAATTTTACATCATGCACTCCAATCTCACTCATCTCCACATTCCTCCATATCCACCCTCTGCTCTTGCAACCTCCCTCAAAAAAGAAGACAAACAAGCAAACAAATAATCTCACTATGGAAGCTAGGGTGTGTCACAGTGTGTCACACAGTATACCCTTTTGTCCACACATCTTTACTTGCAAATGTTCATTGCAATGAGTCACTTGTCTGATTCAAGGCTTCTGGCTTCTGCTACACTATCAATGCTGGATCCTCACCTGGACTTCTCTCGGATATCTTGTTGTTGCCCTGTGTCATGAAGATCCTGCAGCTTTTGATCTGCAGCACTGGTCTTTCATGTGCTCCAACAGTTCATAGATGGTGTGGAGGTTGGAGTGTGCTAACTCAAAACCCCGGATCTGGGGCTGGGCGTTAGTTAAATTGGTCAGTCTACCAGCTCAGCTGCATTTATACCACCAGGGCCAGCTTTCAAGCACTCACGCCCCCAGGGCTGGCTTATCTGTGTCCTCACCACCAGGACTAACAGTACTATGCTGCCTGGGCAAGGTCCAGGAGCCATTCTCTGGAGTGTTGCAGGTAGGGCCACCTCTACTGCTCTCATCTCTTTGGGGCCAGCTCTCCCATGCTGCCCAGGTGAGGGGTGAGACCAGCTCTCCTGCCTGCAGCAGGCAGTGAAGGGAGTGGGCAGGGGTACATGTCTCCTATGCCCACACCACCACCCACTATGCCAACATCAAAGAGCCAGACCAGATACTTATGAGTGGTCAATGAGTCACAAGGGGATGGGATGAAATGGATTTCAGAACTCAAATATTACATGAAAAATTAAATTAAATATGAGCGTGAGTTACATTTAAGAGTTAAATATCGAAGATGCCCTATCTATCTCTTGTATTTAGATAAGCAAATGTTGCTTGTCTCTTAACAACTTGATTACTGAGTAGCTTAGAGAATAACTGTGATAGACTGTCATAGTAGCTAACAAGGTGACATGCATGCATGACTAGGAGTTTGTTTTTCTTAACTATCCTAAACAGTTTAAGACGGTTGGTATCAAGAGGCCAGAGCTTCACATTTCATTTTTAAGTATCTCTAGGTACGATACCATTAGGAAGCGTTACCTTTAATTTTGTATCAATATACAAAGATCTATTCAAATGTGGCTAAATATACTCCTAATTTTGTATCAATATACAAAGATCAATGCATATATGGCCCAATACAATCTTAATATTGAGTCCATATACAAGGGTCAATACCATTGTGGCCAACTATAATCTTAATTTTGTATCAATATACAAATATCAATACCGACGTAGTCCAATACAATCTTAATTTTGCACAATAAACAATGGTCAATACCACTTTAGCCAAATATACTACTAATTTTGTATCAATATACAAAGGTATAAGGGCATATTCAATAATCTGACCCTTCTTCTTGGTCCTTCCTGTGCTATGTCTAAGTCTCAGTTTTTCTCAAGTCCGTGCATTCCTACATAGGAGATAAAGAAGGATACAGAAAAGGGAAAGAAGGAATACCCTGGGTCTAACCTCCAAACCCCAAGAGATGTGCAGAATATGGCATTCAAAGATGTGGTCTTAAATTAAGATTTTTTTTGATATTGTGACATATCAGCTCCTGAGAGCACCCCCTATTTTACTCCAAGTAGAAGATAAGCATCGAAGAATCTCCAGTGTGAGATGGTTGAATTAGTGGCAAGCCTATCTCTTGGCATGTAAAAACTCCTTGCTTCAACTGCAGACAGACTGCTGTCCAAAAAGGACAAAACTTGGTAGCAGGGAAGTCGACAGCCTAGCTCTGCCAAGACAGGGTAGGTTAGTCCTTCATAATCCCTGCTCTGCAACAAATGTCTGTCAGAGAAACAGGACCAAAAGGCTGAAGACTGATGCTGGAATGTATGGAGAGAAAATGGGAACTGTCCAGGTAGTCACTGGTATGTCATTTCTTAGTATTGGAAGCTGCAGGCCCTGCACTTTCTATATAATCAGATATATTTATCCTTCTCAGCTCTCTGAGGTGGTTGAAGAATAGACAGCTTGAGTCTCATAGTTAAATTTTGAGTTGTTTAGGAATCAAGAGGGTGTTCTAGATCTAAGAAGACGGTTATAATAGTGATGCAAGTTAGTATGAAAGCTAAGTCAGTTATAGAACTTTAAACTCATGGAGATGGTTAGAAGGTAGAAGGTTAAAGTCAGGGGCCAAATATGTATGAACTGGACATTGGGAAGGTATACTGGGCCATTTAACTCTCATAAATGTGGCATATTTAATTCTGCTGTTTTGTATAGAATTTACTGTTATAAGAAAGAACCATTTGTTGGATTGAAAAGGGAAGCTGTTGGGGGGGGAAGAGGGTGGAAGGGTGGGACAGGAAGGGGGAATAGGGAAGGGTTTGTGACTGAGATGTAACTTGAAGAAAAAAAAATAAAGTAGTTATATAAAAAAAAAGAGTTAAATGTCATCAGTCTTTGTTCTTGCAATTTCCAGTGAACAATGGAGCCACAGGGGGAATAAAGCAATGAAGACAAATGAGAGGCAAGAACAGGGAGGCAACTTAGAATCTTCTTCAAGGACTATGACATGAGAAGGAAGGACTGATTCAGAGACGACAGCGATCAAGCTAGTGAAGCGCTCTCCATCTGCTTCTCAGGAAAGTCGCCCCCTTCCTTATTGGAATCATGTCACAGTCAGCACTGACCCACATCTCCACATCTACTTATTTTAAGTACAACAGTCACACAACGGATGCAAATTGCCCTTGTGATGAGGATCCCTGTGTACACAGTTGGCTGCAATGAAGCACTGAACAGTGTTCATCAAGAGGTCCATAACTTCCAAGTTCAATATCACCTGTCTCATCAACAGAGGACCTGTGCTTCATTTACTCATCAACTGATATTTACTATTTAGCATATACCAGACAGTATGTGGAACCAAACAGAATTGACATAAATCCTGCTCTTGGGGAATTTACATTCTAGTCAAAAAAATAGTAGATCCAAAAGATAAACAGTAACATGTGTCACAGTGTTGGCATGTGAGAGGCTATTTGGGCATGGTAGCTAAACACTAAAATCTAGTTAGACTAAAAATCTAGGAGACTCATGTAAATCTATCTTGATTTACAGTCAGCTAACCTATATAGGCTTCAATTTTCTTGACTGTAAAATGGGATGATATGGTAGAGTTCACAGTGTTGTTAAAAATATTATTATGACAATTAAATATGCTGGCATGTCTTCATTGTCTATGTAGTAACTCATTGCTCATAGAAAGTCCCATGAAGGTTCTCTTAAAGCAGATATATACTGAAAGGCGACATGAAGCAGGAGGAAAGAGAAGGTTCTAGAATTTTAAATCAGGTAGCTAGGGTATTTCACTGGGAAGGTGACATCTGAGAGTTGAAGGAAATCTGGTAGCATATTAATATTTAATATTTTGATATCTTAAGGAAAAATATTCTAGACAGAAACAGAAGTTTGTACTGGTCAAACTCCATGGAACAGAGGCCATGATAGCGGAGTTAGGACACAGTGAGTACAGAAGCCACATAAGACACAAGCAAATGAGGATGGGAGATTCATTGCACAGTGCTCTTGAGAATTTGGGACCCTGGAATATTGGGCATTCTGATTGTCATTTACACAGACTTCTCTAGCTTTTATGCCAAGACAGTTTGAAATAAGCCAGAATCCATTGAATAATATCAGATAAAAACTAAGGTTTTGACTAGAAAGAGTGAACAAAAAGAAGAAAAAGAAAGAAGGAGGGGGAAGAAGAAAATGAAAAAGAAAAAGCAGCCGCCATTTAAGATATACTTGACAGCAATGCATATAGGTTTTGATGTCAGATAAGATGTGAGGTGTGAGGTACCCGGAGAAGAGATGGGTCAGAGTTATTTAACAACATTAATCTGAGTCACTAGAAAAATAGGAGGACAATTAGGTGACATGAGAATTATTACAGGAAGAGCAGCTTGAGGAATGTGGCTTTAGATATATTGAGTGTGAGGTGCCAATTGCACATTCAAGTTGTGATGTGAAGTACACAGTTGAGCCTGTCTTTGAAAGGAATATTCCATCTGTAAACTTTCCTTTGGGAATTATCAGTGATAGCAGCACTTAGAACCACAGGAGGAGGATAACCAAAATAAAAAATTCATAGTGTTAGTGAGGGGGATGAAGGAGGAGTGAGGAAGGGGGCACACAAATATTGGAAGATTGATCCCTAAAGAGAATAAAGTCTACAGAAAATAGCCACTACCTAAAGAGTCAAGGAAGGAGATGCCAAGGAGGCCAAAAAAAAAAAAAAAAATCAAGGAAATGAGGGTTTTTTTTTGGGGGGGGGAGCGAAGTGCAAAAGGCATTTTAAGGAAGAGCAAATGACCAATTTCATCAACAGATAGTAGGAAGTCTATTAACACAAGGATGCAGATAGCAGTGACGCAGAGCACTAGTGAGGTTAAAATGGTGAGGCTCAGTGGTATCGTGGAAGTAAGGCCAGAATGAACATGATGTGACAGAGGAAGGAGAAATGATTTAGGTTTCTCAGATTTTGTTGTACATACAAGAAAAGAAGAAGGGAAGTAGATAGACACCTAAGGAAAAAGCAATTTGAAAGTTTGTGGGAAAAATATTTTAACAGAAAAAAAAAATCAAAGCAAGGTTTTCTCTCACGTACCTGGCATCAAGTTCATCAGCCACACTTCTTTGACCAGAAAGTTTAAGGTCATGTAAATGATTTTCTTTCTAAAACATTACATCTGGGATTTACTTTATACTACGACCACATTCTCCAAGATACTGAGATTCTGCACAAATGTGTGACTATTGGAAAGGCTCATGGCCTCAGGCTCACCGTGTATAACTGCTCAAGCTTAATTTATCCCCCTCCTCTGGGCCCACTCCTGACAGTCCTGTCAACTGAATTGTCATAAGGACAAGCTTAACTAATCTTTCACTTTGTGGTTCTGAGGCTCTTGACTCTAACTCAATGCATCCTGATTGGCCCCATAACGAAGAAGATGCAATCCGCATCTCACCTTCATCTTTGGGATCACTGTATTTGTTTCCATTTAATAGCAGTACCCATAAGTCATGCTGGGTACTCAAATCCCACTGGTTACTATGTTCACATATCTCTTTTATTTTAAAATTAACTGATTGACTGATCAAACATTCAAAAGTAAGCTATCAGTCTTCTTGATACTGATTACATAGATATCCTCATAGTCACAGATATCCCAGTTTTCCAAAATGAGAAAAATGGGAAGGACCTAAAAATAAATTGAAAAAATAATGTATCAAAGACTTAAACAATTGAAAAGATAATAATTTTTGATAAAATTTAGTTAGCATTTAAAGGAGGTAGTAAAAAACTAAGGAACCACAAAAGAATAACTGCACAAAAAGTCAGAAAAAAATTAACAGCTGATGTGAAATTAAAGAATAATCAGAAATTATGCAAGAAAGTACGTTGAACAAGGACAGTGTAATTCAGTAGTGGATCACTTGCCTAGAATACGAGAGGCCCCAAGTTATTTACAACACAAAGAAGAAAGAAATGGGAAAAAAGAAGAAAAGGAAGAGCAGGTGGTTGAGGAAAAGGAAGGGAAGGAGGAAGAAGAGAAAGAGGAAGGGGAAGAGGAAAAAGAGGAGGAAGAAAAAGAGGACTACACTTCTTATTTTGGAAAATGGGAGGAGATAGATGTTAGGTCTTTATGGGGTAAGGGAGCATAGTGTAAGAGAGGCTGTGGGTGGATCGGCTTCCTGTGAGTATTTTCCTAAGGTCTTTTGCTATGGATCTGGAATGAGTGGTGTCCTGCCATGAGGAAGTAAATCCAAGTGGTTTTTTTTTATTGTTGTTGTTGTTTTTTTTTTTTTTTTTTACTTCATCAAATTAGACTAAAAGATCTTATATTTTTGTGGTTTTGGCTAAGACAGGTGTTTAGAAGGTCTCTTGGCCATTTCTGGATAAGACCTATCCAGAAGAACAACAGGCCTACTCAGTATGTAAGTTATTGCAGCAATAGTCACAACAGATAAGAACTGGGAAATACCTAACTGTCCATCAACTTATGGAAGTCCTTCACAAAAACTGTCATTTGCAACTTGAAAAAACTGAAGATCAACATGTCAAGTGAAACAAGCCAGAGACAGAACGATGAGAGCAGAGCTCTATGAGAGCTCATTCACATGGAATTTAAAAGCACTGATCTCATAGAAGTGGGAAGTAGAACCCTGTCTTACAGAGGTTGAGGAGCGGACAAAGGGGGAGGCCTGGGAAAGCTTAGTGGATGAAAACCACTATTAATTTATAGATGTTCTAGAGCAAGGATCTGGTGCACTACTGCATGGTAAAATAACTAAACATAACAGTATAGTCTATATTTCAAGAGTTTTATGGAAGGACTCTGAATGTTTTTACCATAAGCACTGGATAAGTATTTGAGAAAAGGGATATGTTTAACTTAATCTAGAATTATGCTATGCCCATAAAACAAAACATTTTGTATTTTATGTTTCAAGTCAAATATTATACATATATATATGTATAATAAAAACTAAATGAAGCACTGGAAAGATGGCTCAGTGATAGAGAACACTTACTTCTCTTATAGAGGACCCAGGTTCGGTTCTCAGCACCCACATGCTGACCCACACCCATCTTTAACTTCAGTTGCAAAGACTCTGATGCCGAATTATGGCCTCTGAAGGGACCAGACAAGAACTTGATGAATATGCATATATATGGGCAAAACACTCACACATATAGAAAATAAATCTAAAAAATGTATTTAAGATTATGTGGAGGGCTTTCTAGATGGCTCAGTGAGTAACAGGTACTTTCTACTAAGCCAGAAGATTTGAGTGACATCCCTAGAAGAGAACCAATTCCCACAGGGGGTGCTCTGATGTTCACATGCCTATTGCAGCATGAGCAAGAGTGGACACTCATTAGCCAAACACACACTTAATAAACAAAATTTGGTTTTTTAAAGAACACAGACTAGAGGTACTCAGTATAGTTTAGTCACGTAGAAAATATAGTACTGGATAACTATACTACAGCCAATGCACCAAAGGGAACAGGAACATGGACTTTGTTACCTGTCCATGAGACACTTTGCCCTAGTGGTGCTGCCTTGTAGGCCCCTAGTGTATGAGGAGGCTCTTGGCTGCCATATGACTGCTGAACTGGGGCGGTGGACTGATATGTAGGGACACTCTACTCCGGAGGAGTGGGATGGAAGAGTTAGGGGGTAGAGGGTGGGAGGGTGGGACTGGGAGGAATGGAAAGAGAACACTGTGATGGAGATGTAACCTGAAGTAATAAATAAACCTTTAAAAAAAAATGAGTAACAAAGGAGATACAGGCTTGGTTAAATTTTATGAGATTATATCATTGAAAATACCTGCTAATCTATTGGTTGTTTCAGTGTGTTTGTTTGTTTTTTGAGACATGGCCTCATTAACTCAGGCTAGCTTCAATCTTACTATGTCAAAGGTGACTTCGAAATCCTCCATATCCTAGGTGTTAGGATTACAAATATGTGCCACAACATACAAGCATGGATACATTTAGAGAGCTATTCGGGGAGAGCACTTGGGCATGAGTTTGATATCTTAGGCCAGTAAGTGTACAATGAAGCACCCATTATCATCAGGATACAGGGGCTTCTGAAATGGAACAGGTGAGAAAGCAGCAGACAGATCGACTTCAATGCCCATAAAACATCACATCAGTACACACAGCTCTTAGATATGTGGAAATTCAGATCTGGACTTTCTAAGAGACATTGGGACTGGGGATATTTGTTGGCTCATTCAGCAGAATGTAGGTAGAAATTTAAGGTGGAAGAGTGGGCACCATCCTCTTGGAGTGTCGAGAAAGAATAAGAGCATTCTAGAAAAGAATCATGGGAAAGATCTACGCTTGGCAGGCTGCTCAGGCTGTGTCTACAGTGCAGCCGCCTTGCCATGGAACTTGCCATCTATTTTCTCAAGCTTATTAAGCAATAAAAGCTGACAAGACCTAGCTTCCAAATTTAAATCTCAAGGAAGTATTTGTGTCTGGGTTTTTCACTCCTAGATCATGTGTCCATCTTTTGATAATTTGTTTATGTTTTCCAGGAGTTTCAGATGATTTCAGATGCTATTGTCTCTTCTGTAACTGGTAGAAGAAATGTCCAATTTTATTTGAAGAGGCCATGGTTTTTGGTCCATTTTCAGCTGTTTTGGTTTCCAGTCAACCTCAGCTCCCTGTTAGAAAATGCCATGAGCACATGCTGCACAAGGTGGGGCTGATTCACAAATGTGGCTTCCATATCCTGCCACATCAGGCATTCTTGCTGCCTTCTGTTTAGGTATCTTGTGGTTTTCTTATTTCTAATTCTCTGGATAAATTCCCTATCTCACAAGGCACATCATTCTCAAACCTACTTTTATTTT
>CAJQZJ010032618.1:40816-61302 GCA_907164525.1 Lophiomys imhausi | reverse complement strand
AGACAACTGAGAGGTCACATGTCAAAGTGCAAGGAGAAAAGAGAAACTATTATGGATGGTGGGCGACTTTTGAAGCCTCAAAGCTCATCACTAGTGACACACCTCCGTAACAAAACCAAACCCCCTAATCCTTCCCAAGAAATTCCAACAACTGGGGACCAAGATTTCAACTATATGAGACTACGGGGCCCATTGTCACTCAAACCACCACAACCTCCAAGTTATTACTTATTAATATCCAAATAAGATAAAACCACACAATACTATGGGCAGGAATTACATTACCAGTATATCTGAAGTGAGATTTTCAAACTAAAAACTAAGGTTGAAAGTATTACTTTGTTAACAGGAGAAAACTTCATAGGTTCTAAATGGGAATGAGAAAAAGAACCTGGGAACTCATGTCTCTCTGATTTTCAGTGGAAAATAGCTGTCTCACAAAGGACTTGATTGACAATAGTTCTCTTATTATTCTATTTTTATATTTAGAAAAATATAAAATGTTTATTTTTTATATTTTTCTAAATATAAAACATTATCCTAAATGTTTATATACACTGTGGAGAAAATCAGACAAAGCCTCAATCGTATGTCATGTTCCTGAGAACAATACTGTGTAGAACCTGATGTTGTAGAAGCCTACAGCCTGAAACTCCAGATTTTCTCAATAAATGCTCACTAAATGAACCAACAATTATTAGGCAGATACCTGAATTGCAGGAATCATCTTGGGGGCTAATCTTGAGTGTTGCCTTAATAGGATTTGAAATTGCCTGGGAGATTCCTGTGCTCAGGACTCTGGGGAATTTCCAAAGAGGTTTTATTAAGCAGGAAACACCTATTCTGAATATAGGAGGACTGGCATTTCGGACTGAAAAAAAGAGAAGGACAAAGCCAGATAAATGCTGCAGTTGTCCTTTCTCTGCTTCCTGTACAACTGAGATGTGAACAAGCAGTTCCCACACACTGCTTATTCCACAGAGCCACCCAGACCCACCTATCTCCACCATAACAGGTGTTGTTCTCAAACCACCGGCTAGAATAAAATTTTGCCTTATTAAATTACTTCTTGTCACAACATTGAGAAAGGTGGCTTAACACAGTTATACTTGTAACCTTAGGTCACCTTTTTCAATGTTGTGATAAGAATCAATTTCATTATTAAAATAAGCAGAAATAGATAATCTATAAATATCATATATGCAATGCTGTAATCAGAGAAAACATGTATTTGCAACCTCTAGCATAGCATTCTATTGAAATTATTTGGTGCTCTCTATGTAAGAGTGCCAGTTCTTCTTGCATCTGATTATTAAATTAAGCCTTAAAATATATCTGTCCAAAGGTATATATGAGGATCAAAGTTAGCTTTTCTAGAAAAATAGGAAATGCAATGAAATCCTATTTCTGCTTTCAGTGAGCACATGCCAGATATCTTTCTGTTTCAATGAGTAGTGCCCTGTTGGCTCCAAATCAAGAACTACCAATACTAATTAGCAAACAAAAACACTCATTTAATGGGGTTCCTAAAGGATATGGCTTAGTGTAATGCAGAACTTTGAATTTTAACAGAGAAACCAAAGATAAAAGAACAATATGACAGCCTTGTAATTGATCATTTTGTCCCCTACCTGTCCTTACACAAAAGTCATGCTTGTAAAGTATTTGCTGAAGTCCATTTGATTTTCCTCAGATGTAAAAAAAAAACAAAAAACAAAAAACAAAAAAAAAAACAGATCTAATTCAAAAGCACACTTAATTTATAACAAACCTCCTTTCTTAATATGCACTATGTGTTTTTGAGAATATTTTTACTCAGATGTGGGTTTCAAATCTCTGCAATTTCATATAATAAAAAGTGGTCAGATGGTAGCAGCTCCATTTAAACTGCCCTAACATATCCTTTTAACCAATATTATTATCTGTGTATTCAATGAACGTATTTATACACATATACATGTAAACATCTTATTTACAAGTTCCATTGAAAATCAGTCACCATTCTCTAAACAAGAAATCTTGAAAGAAAACCCAAAGTTTACATTACCTCATTATCCTGGTTCCAGATTAGATACTTAAAAACATATATTTACAAAGACAAGAAATGGTGGCTCATGCCTGTAATCCTACCACTTTGATGATCAGAAAGCAAGATTGGCTTGAATTAGAGGCCAAACTCAAAAAGGAAAAATATATGCTCACAGTATAAATCTGACCCTGTCAGAAAAGAAGTGTATAAACTAGCAGAGATTAGAGATCAGAATAATTGACATTGAAAAAATGTTTACATATCGTTTGATTTTACTCATCAATTTGGAACTTTCAATATGTAAGACAGGTACTCTTGTTAACAAACAGCAATAAGATAGAACAGTGAGCACATACCAGATATCTAGCTGTTTCAATGAGTAGTGCCCTATTGTACAAACCAAGTACAAAGCTTTATATGCAAAATACATCTATGATGCCTGCAGGAAGGAGGAAGTATGTTTAACTGGATAATCAGAAGATTTTCAAGGGCATCTGTGCACAAGGATCATGGACTGGTAACAGTTGTAAGCCACCACCAGGTCCAAAGGATTAGAGCAAATCTAAATGAGGAAACAGACATAGAAAGGACCAAGAAACTTTAAGCAGCTAGCTCATAGAAATCCTACAAGAATGGACTAAAGATACATTTCACATGACCAGCATTTCCCCCTTCTCCATTGACAAGTTTTCTAGGAGTCAGAGATCATGAGATCACAAATAATGTCTGTTATTAATTAGAAAGAAAGAAAGGGCAAATGGACGTGAAGAACACAAGATACTAAACACAACGGGAAAGGGGCAGGGCAGCCAATTGCAGGACCAAGAAGACAAGGGGCACATTCCAAAAGAAAGCACCAGATGCCAGGTAAGCAAGCAAAGCTAATGCATGACAAGTCACCCTGTCAGCAGGATAGGCATGGGACAGAGACACAGCTCTACACTGTGGGAAGGGTCCCTTAGTTTATTAGGCATTGTGACTGAGGCAAACTCAGGATTTGTCTTTGATGCAGAAAATTACTTCAAAAGTAGCCAATAGGAAGAAGAGTGGAAAATTCATCAAAGATTTTCTTTTTTTTTTTTAAATACTTTATTTTTTTTTCTTCAAGTTACATCTCAGTCACAAACCCCTCCCTATTCCCCCTTCCTAACCTGCCCTTCCACCCTCTTCCCCCCAGAAGTTTCCCCTTTCAGTCCAACAGATGGTTCCTTCTCTTATAACAGTAAGTATTATACAAAACAATAGATATAAATATGCCACATTTATGAGAGTAAATTGGCCCAGTATACCTTCCCAATGTCCAGTTTATACCTATTTGGCCCCTGACTTTAACATTCTACTATCTAACCATCTCCTTGAGTTTAAAGGTCTATATGTGACTCAACATTCATACTAACTTGCAACACACTTTTAAGAGTATCTTCTTAGATCTATAACACCCTCTTGATTCCTAAACAACTCAAAATTTAACTATGAGACTCTAGCTGTCTATTCTTCAACCACCTCAGAGACCTGAGAGGGATAAATATATCTGCTTATATAGGAAGTGCAGGGCCTGCAGCTTCCAAAACTAAGAAAGGACATACCAATGACTGCCTGGACAGTTCCCATTTTCTCTCCATACATTACAGCATCAATCTTCAGCCTTTGGGTCCTGTTTCTCTGACAGACATTTGTTGTAGAGCAGGGATTATGAAGGACTAACCTACCCTGTCTTTGCAGAGTTAGGCTGTCGACTTCCCTGCTACCAAGTTTTGTCCTTTTTGGACAGCAGTCTGTCTGCAGTTGGTGCAAGGGGTTTTTTCATGCCAAGAGAAAGGCTTGCCACTAATTCAACCATCTTACAGTGGAGGTTCTTCGATGCTTATCTTCTACTTGAAGTAGAATAGGGGGTGCTGTCAGGCGCTGATATGTCTCGATATTAAAAAAAAATCTTGATTTAAGATAACATCTTTGAATGCCATATTCTGCAGATCTCTTGGGGTTTTTGAAGATGCCCTATCCATCTCTTGTATTTAGATAAGCAAATGTTGCTTGTCTCTTAGCAACTTGATTACTGGGTAGTTTAGAGAATATCTGTGATAGACTGTCATAGTAGCTAACAAAGTGACATGTTTGCATGACTAGGAGTTTGTTTTAACTATCCTAGACCGTTTTAGACGGTTGGTATCAAGAGGTCAGAGCTTCACATTTTATTTTTAAGTATCTCTAGGTATGATATCATTAGGAAGCGTTACCTTTAAATTTGTATCAATATACAAAGATCTATTCAATTGTGGTTAAATATACTCTTAATTATGTATCAATATACCAAGATCAATGCTTATGTAGCCCAATATAATCTTAACAATGGTATTGACCATTGTTTATTGTGCAAAAATAAGATTGTATTGGATTACATCAGTATTGATCTTTGTATATTGATACAAAATTAAGATTATAGTTGGCCACAATGGTATTGACCCTTGCATATGGACGTAATATTAAGATCATCAAAGATTTTCTAATAAAGATTTTAAGCATAGGAGAGAGGGTCTACAAATGCTTTGTATGGATTTGTAATCTGATAATGCAAAATCAGGAGACACCAGAGTTGCACAGGAGTTTTCTGGTGAGACTGATAAAAAATGTACAAGTGAGAGAGGTTTTAAGAGCTGCTAATTGTGCTGGAAATCCAGGATTTCCAAGATGGTTAAGCCTCTGGTTTGGTGGTACATCAACACTCTGCCTTGAGGTTTTTCGGGAAGGGAAAACACTATGAAATTTGTGAGCCCTTCCAAAAATGTCTGTACTTCTTTGTCTCACTAGGGTCCCTGGAGATGATGAATTCACATCCTCAGCTGTTTAATATGCCCAGTCACCTTGGGCTAGACCTTGGATTCTTCTCCACGTGGAGCTGACTAAGGAGGTGATCCAGGTATATAGTTTTACAACACATGTGGAATCTGTTAGACAATTCTACTTGGACTTAGAAAGTAATAGCCCTTCTTTCCTTCCAACCTAAAATATCCATTGTGGTCCCACTCTTTTCCAAAGTTATTTTCAGCCAGTTTTCTTCCTATCCATTGTCATATCAATTTGTCTTATATAATTCTGCTTATCCATAAAACTAATTTTACACTATATTGTGCCAGCTTTACAGCTTTTCTCTGTGCTCCACCAGATATGACCTCAGTATCTTCCCTAGGTATTGGGGTGATAACAGCTAGCATTTACAGCAAAGGTCATGGCCTGGACTAAGGATTGAGACCTGGTTTGCCTCCTGGAATCTTCCCAATGGATCTATGAGGTAGGTATGATGACTACCTGATGGGGTAGTATTAAGCATTCTAAATGTTGATTGGTCCTGTTTGCTGTCTGTTACTTAATTGACTCTGATTGGTTAAATAAATGCTGAGACTTGGAGATTGGGCAAAGACAGAGATAGGTGGGACTAAGGTGTGTGGGGCTTTTAGAGACAGACAGAGACAGAGCACCTGGGGAAGAAGAAGGTTAGAGGAAAGTCAGGAGTCAAAAAGGAAGACATGCCATTGGGTGTCTTAAAGAAGATCCTTCCATGTGGCCTGGAACATTGACTTAGCGTGGAGAACAATAGTCCAAAGGGACATATGTATATATGGGGTCATATTTGGATAATAGAGTTATGAGCTAGTTTAGATGGGCTAGGATTGCACAACCAAGGCCTAGGCTTGTTAAGATCTGCATGGTGTCTGTGTGTATTCATTTATAATGGCAGGTTAAGGATTAACACTGCCAAATCAATTAAAGATAATATAAATACTAGGTAAATAGTTTAATTAGTTACTTTTTTCAACATATGGCACCCACTACCCTCATTTTCATATCTAAGTAACAGGAGCTTGAGCATTTTCTAACATTGGAAGAACAGGAAATATCAAAGATACTGTTCCTATCCACTGCCCTCTGTTGCTTCTCAATGCTTCAAATAAAGCTCTACTGTATACTCTCCTACCCGATTTCTCCAAAGTATCTGGCAAAATATCTCCATTCCTTTTCTCAGACAGATTATCTTATTCTTCTTTCTTACTTCTTCGTCCCTTATCTGATTTTCTGGTTACAAACACTGTGTTTCAGGAAATGATCCTCCAACGTGACGTATTGGCTTTGCTCAGTACTTTACAAGGAAGGATGCCGTGAGTGCTTCAGAAGGTCTCTCTCTGACCTTCTGCCCTCCTGTCTCCTGCCTGTCATTCTTCTCTCAAAGCTAGCCATAGAAACCAGGTCTTAAGGAGGCAGGCTAGATAGCATGTGGGAATAGGCATTCTGGGTAACATCTGATACAACAACAGAGCTGTATTAAAACAGGACATTACATGACAGCTGCCAGTGAAAAACAAGCCTTCCCAGGACCCACAGGGATGAACATGGCAGATCAAGATGACCTCTAAGTTCATTACAATGGCTCCTCAGTATCACTGCCCTTGCAGAATTGACTGTTCCCATCATGTTTCTGGTGTCATGACACATCCAAAAACTCACATAAGAACGGAATATACAAGTATACCCTACTCCCCAGGAAAACTTCCTTTTTTCTCGTCTTAACTCATGAATAATGCCCCCTTCTTTAAGAGGGATCCTAAACTGTGTTGTTCAAAATGACAGAGGGCTCACTCCAAGAGCAACTTTATTCGCCCTTAAGTGTATATTTTTGCTGCGCGATACATGCTCTCTCATTTTTTTCATTTGTGAATTCTTCCCCAGACATGACAAGAACCTAAGTGGGTAGAAGTTCAGGCTCTATCTCTCCCCAAGATCTTGCCAGCACCCATAGCAGAGAGCAGTAGAAGTCAGAAATATGAATCTAATTTCCCCTTGCATTTCTCTATAGTAGTTGGACACAAATTTCTCTGGTACTGTTCATCTAAATAGAATATAATACACTCCTTCTAGAATGTTCCTCCTTGGAAGGAAGAAACAGTTTGTGGAGACTCCAAGTATCTAGGCAGACTGGCTTTGTTGAATCTGCCACTTCACTCGACTGCCTGTCAAGTAGGCCACACCATTCATCACATTTATTACATCAAATCTTATTCACAAAACACATTAACTCCCATCAGGTTTTAAAAATCATCCAAACACATTTACTACCACCAGATCTTACCCTTCATCCAATCACACTCACTACTATCAGATCGCACCATTCTTTTTTTTTTTTTTTTTTTTTCGAGACAGGGTTTCTCTGTGTAGCCCTGGATGACCTGGACTCTCTTTGTAGACCAGGCTGGCCTTGAACTCACAAAGATCTGCCTGCCTCTGCCTCCCAAGTGCTGGGATTAAAGGTGTGCGCCACCACTGCCCGGCTAATTGCACCATTCTTTGAACCATGTTTCTCTCAGCTGTTATTCTGCATCAAACCTAAGCATGAAAGCAGTTTTTCCTGAGTTAGACCTCTTCATGTCTAATGTCTGCCTTGCCGTGTAAAACTCTGATCAGATAAATTTGTGATAATTTTCTCATGTTAACCCAAGTATGGTTATAGAAAAGCTGTTGTGAACTGTAATGTGGAAGAAAAAGGAGTGTACTGACTTGTAAAACTAGGATTCTCTTCTCTACCTTATAAATAATATTAAAGGGTTTTTTTTAATGTCTAGTGTCACCAAATTCTGAATAATTTTCCCAGAAATGCCTACTAGGGAGTGGATATCACTCTCAGATTTGTCAAAGCAATGAAATCACATGAGGTAATTCAACACTACAGGCAGGAAAATGGCTTGTAAGCATGATGCCTGGTGTGTTTTACCATCTTTAGTCTGGTAATCACCAATCAAATAAATGATGAATAATACAATGTGCATGTTCCAAAGACTCCATGAGTTATTGATCATGCAATTAAAACAACAACAACAACAACAACAAAAACATTTTAAGCCCTAGAAGTACTAAAGAGACTGGTTTCAATATCGCAAAAAAAAAAAAAAATCAAACCTTCTTTAGTAATAATTAAAGAATTCTGTGTGGAATCTGAGACCTGTAGGCAAAACTCATATTATTTGAGTTCTCTATATAATAACGTTTTCACTATAATAATGTTTGAAATAGCAACTAACCAAACTCAGATGTGAGAATATGACTTCAAAAATAGTAGACAAAGGAAAATACACAGTGTTCTCCAGAGAAGATAACAAAATGCACCAGTTTCATTTCAACAGGTATCTATTCTATATATATTTTTATATCTCATTATATATCCAGAAAGACGCACTCCACAATTTTGTCTTTTTTTCAGCTATAATCTCAAACTTAGCATTAAATAGTCAATTTTTTGATCAGTTCTTCACGTTTTATCATATGTAATTGGGATAGGTTCCTGGGACAATGAGACAGGAAAAGTGACTGTGAAGTCGGTGACATCAATTCTGCGGCCAAACTGACATTGATTTAACATACATTTTGAGCTGATGAAAGGCAGTGTATTCAGTCCCTGAACTGAGGCTCTCAGAATCTCCATCGAGCAAACTGTGTCGAGGAACTGCAGTGTCCCATAAACTTGTCTCAGCTGTGAGGTGATGTTCATGAGAATGAGGTATGTCTGGGCAGCTGTGGCATAAAGAGCTGCATTGCCAGAAAGGCACATGCCATTTCTGGATGGAGAGAGGAAGTGAATTCTGTTAGAGGAGCCAACCCAAAACACCATTCAACAATAATTTCAAGTCTCATAATTGTTTTTCCCCCTAAAATGTCTACTTTTTAAAAATATTTGCGTTTTCCTGGAAAGTTAGCTTTATCCTCAAAATTTTCCTATCTTGTTAATTACATCATACATGTTCATGATATCATGTGACTTTATCCCATGGCTGACTAAAGAAAGTAGTTCATGCTGGAGAGATGGCTCAGTGGTTAAGAGCACTGACTGCTCTTCCAGAGGTCCTGAGTTCAATTCCCAGCAACCACATGGTGGCTCACAACCATCCATAATGAAATCTGGTGCCTTCTTCTGGCCTGCAGGTATACCTGCAGATAGAATATTGTATACATAATAAATAAATAAATCTTTTTAAAAAAGTTTAAGAAAGTAGTTCATTTGGTTCTAGCACATTCTCTGGATTTTAAAATAAATATGATGAACATCTTGAATTCAAAATAAAGCCAGTGCCAAAAGCTTTCAAGTGTGGGACTGAACAGAGAGTTATGTTAATACAGTACTATACAGACGTGAGAACCTGAGCTCCATCCCCAGTGCCTACAGCAAAACCCCAGGTATGATGCTGTGGGCTTGTAAATCAGGCACTGAAAAGCCACAATAGGAAGACTTTTGGGGCTAAGTGGCCAGCCAGCTAGGCCTAGTTGGTAAATCCTAGTCCAGTAAGACCCATGTCTCAAAAAAAAAAAAAAAAAAAGATAAAGGGTGGATCGTAGCCAAAGAACAGTATCTAATACTGCTTTTCTGGCCTCCACAAATCCTTACAAAGAACAGTATCTAATACTGCTTTTCTGGCCTCCACAAATCCTTAAAAAATATGTGCACACAACCCCCACAAATACATGTGTACCTGAACACACACTCTCAATCTCTCTCTCTCTCTCTCTCTCTCTCTCTCTCTCTCTCTCACACACACACACACACACACACATGCGCACACAGATGCACAGTTTTAGATGTGGTATGTGGTGGCTTATGTCTGTAATCCTATCATCTCTCCAGCCTGAGACCAGAGGATCATTAGTTCGGGACAGCCTGGACAATACAGCCAACTCTGTCTCAGAAACTATTAAGAAAACAAATCTTTACAGCCTAGAGAAGTGGTTAACATGTTTAATCCCAATGCTTGGGAGGCTGAGGCAAAAGCACTGTGGTCAGCATGAGGCCAGCTTGGGTTGCAGAGTGAAACCTTACCTCAAAACAACAAACAAGGCAGAGGTGGAGTCATTTTTGTGGGAATACCCCAGAATGGTTCTGTTTTCATGTCTAAAATAAATAAGGCATTCTGCCATTTCTTATGTTTGGGTTACATAATGAGAATTCCACAAAATAAAACTAAGATAGCTAGCTTTGTTCTCTATGATACATGGATGTTTCTATATGCAGCAACCTTCAGAGATGACTGTTGGAATTTGTTCTGACAATCCCACTCCTTCATCTCCAGAAAGGCTCTCTTGCTGTGTGTCCTGATATTTGTCTCTGGACAGATTTTTCCAGTTACACAGACCTCATATTAAAATGAAACTGCAGGGGGAAATAGCTCACTTGAGCTGTATGATTATCCAGCAGATTCAAACCAGATCTAACATTGTGGTAGAGGATGAGAAGCAGTGAGAAGCTAAGATAAAACGTGTGTGCCGTTGGATTCTAAGTGCAGCCAGAGCTTCGGCAGGGACATTTTATCTTGCATCTACTCTCTTGCCATTCTTAACTATTAGTTCACCTAATGAACACACACACACACACACACACACACACACACACACACACACACACAGAGAGAGAGAGAGAGAGAGAGAGAGAGAGAGAGAGAGAGAGACTGAACTCATCCTGCCTGCTTGTACCCTAAATGGTTATATTTTAGAAGGTTATACTCATGGATCAGCGTGGTATGTAATCTAAGGCCACCTACTCAGCTCACAATGAATATCAGTCATCTCCTACATCACTCACAGGATAATTGTCTATTTTAGGTGTTGTATTTTAAAAGAGTTTATTTTTTTTAATATACATCCCTCTCAATAATTCAACCTTTTTGAAGTTATGAATATTTCCTTGAATTTGTGCTGGTCAATACAGAAGAAAAACCCAAATATCTTACTAACATTAGCATTAAGGATCCAGTGGTACTTGATTTTGATAATGAAATGGTATATATATATATCTATATATATATATATATTATATGTACATATGCACATACATACATATGTATTTACATATATAATTAGTTTCCTATATTTCCTTCTCAAGGCTAATCATTTCTTCAGAGATTATAAAATGAAGGCATAAATGAAATAATGTATTTCCTTTATAGATAAGGAAAGGTTAACTGCTTATCTTCCAGTGAAAGTCCACTCAATGGGAAGGGGTTAATTATGAGAGTACATGTGTGTGCTTCACATTGTTTTGTGAGACAGAGTCTCTCATTGCACTTCATTGAACTTGGAGTTCATGGATTAGGCTAGATTGGCTATTCAGTAAGCCTTGGAAATTCATCGTGTCTTTATCTCCCTAGTTCTGGCCTTACAGATACATACTACTATGCTTAGCATTTTCACATGGAAGTGGGTCACTGAATGCAGACAACCATACCTGTGTGTCAAGCATTTTGCCAGCTGAACATCTCCCCAGTCCCAGAAAAGAAATATTTTGTAAAATAGTAGTTAGTTTAATAATAGTAGAATGAAAAATAAAGCCAAATTTTCACTAATAACTTAGTAGGTAAAAGGACATATATTAGTGGCAGCAGGAAGTGACCTCAACAATGTCATAATGTTTCAGAGTCACCTTTGAAGGATCAGCAACTGTGTACCACAGACCTCAAGTCTGCTGAACAGGACATGGCCCAGCTACCATACTTCTTTTTCTTGAAACATGCTTTATAGTATGTTATATGCATGACAGATGGTTATGCATCTTTACATTTAAAATTACAATTTAAATTCCATACAGTTTAAAAATGCATTTGAAAATTTGTTACATGTAAAAATGCTGTTACATTTCCTTTATGTCCGAATGACAATCACATGGCAAAGATCAGCTTTGAGAAGTAGAAAACAGACCATGGACTTCCCTTCACATGTATGAGAACTGCCAACTCATACTTAAGTTCTCGTTTGAAGATTAATAATACAACATATTATTGTCGTGAGTCTTAACTTACCTTACTTATCTTACATGTTTGTAGTGAGCAATAAAAGTAAATGAATAAGGGTTGGAGACTGACCTAGCAGTGAAGAGCTTTTCCTGCTCCGAGTTCAGTTGCCTACACTTAAATAGCAGCTCACTTGCCTATACCTCCAGTACAAGAGCATCTGTCAACTTCTAGCCTCTAAGGGCTCCAGTATGCATGCAATGCCCATATACTCATGCAGTCTCACACATATGCATATAAATAAACATAAATAGTTTTTACATAAGAAAATAATAACAGCATTAACTTCCTTTTACTGAGTATTGAGATTTAAAAAAAAAGACACACCAAATATGAGCTCAGAAATTGGTGAGAGAGTCTTACCAAGTGAGTAATGCAAACACAAGACTGTATTCTAGAAGAGTAGGACAGACAGAATCAAAAGTCCACAGATTATCAGTGGGAGAGCACAGTGATTTTTGGTGACATCTAATGTGATGGACATCAAAGAGTATTTATCTATTTCTTAAATACCAAGAAGCGGAACACTTTTCTTACCTCTGTCTTCAAAGGATAATGATAAGGACATTTAGTGACATAATTTCATTTGTACTGACTTGTTAAAAAAGATTTTTAAATCTAAGTTCTAAAAATTAATGAGTCTGGTTACACACACCCATGATCTTAATGTTGGAAAGGTAAAAGCAGGAGAACCAAGAATCTAAGGGCTGTCTTTGTTACCAGTGTTTGAGGCTGACCTGGGAGGCATGAAACCATCCCAACATCCAAAAAGAAAAGTAAACTTCTCAGTGAAAAATTTTGTTGTATAAAACTGTCAAAATTACAGTTAAGTAGAAAACTTGGTGAATTTACAGAAAAGAATGTTCTCCCTTGGTCAGCAAACCCAAGTTTTCACTGGCTCTTGTTCACACTAGTGGGGAGGGTTGACCTGTACTCCCCTAGAGCCCTGAGTGATTAATTCTTGCCCTCTGCCTCTGATACTGCCCCTCATACAGCGCCATCATTTGTGTAGAGTTGAAATCTCTTAAAAATTAAAATCTGTGGTGGCCAGGGTGATATTGAACACCAAAAATCCCTTTTTTACCTTTCAAAATTCAGCTAAGGGCATTTAATCTCCTTAACTCAGGAAAGGATGCTAATATCCCCTTTGACTAAATTGTTATTAAATTAGAGCAAAAGCAATAGAAGCCACTCTGTTACAGCACAGAGAGGCGAAGGTCTGCCTGTCTCAGATGGCTTTTCCCTCAGGTAGATAATTGAAGTGATTCTAGTTAGGCTTCAAGCACTAAAGTGTCATATTGATGAGCGTGGTAAGATAAATAGAGGGATAGCTTACAAATATTTCCTTTTACAATCTGGTATAGCATACGGATGCCTGGAATAAGTAATGTAAATGAGTCTCCTCTAATTTCCATTTAAAGAGGGGCTTAGGCAGGATCAAGGAGTTCCACTCTGCCTTGATACTCTGCCTGGGCCTAAGAAGAGTGACATTTGTCATCAGTATTATAATTATTACTAAGTTCCCCCCCCCCCCACAAAGGCTCTCATTAGAAATGGATCTCTCTGCAGGGGTATCTGAGTTTGGAGTTCTTGGGTAAAAATGAATCAAAAGCTAATGCCAAAACAAACTACCTGAAATTACATTTTCAAAAGAAGATGTTACATTAAAACAGTGATAAACGGGCTGGAGAGGTGGCTCAGAGGTTAAGAGCACTGGCTGTTCTTCCCAAGGTCCTGAGTTCAATTCCCAGCAACCACATGGTGGCTCACAGCCATCTACATTGAGATCTGCCCCGGCATATATGTAGAGCAAATACTGTATACATAATAAATAAATAAATAAATGTTAAAAAAAAAAAAAAACAGTGATAAGCTGGATAAATACGAGAATTTTCTGAATCTTCTAGCATAATTAATGACGTGGTACATCGAGGTTTGAAATTTGAAATCCATCTCTTCCAAATGATGCTTTTACATTTACATACTACATTAGACTAAAAAGTCAATGCAGAATGACAATATTACTAAGTATAACCTAAACATGAATCAGTTATTTGTCCACTGTGAATATTACAAAGCAAAACAAAAGTTGCTATTCATATTAAGTAGATTTTTGTTAACTGCAAGGCATTTACTAAAACTAATATTAGTGTTATCTTAGTTAACTTCTCATATGTCACAAGCACTGGGTAAATAAACCCTGTATGAAAAGCTGAAATGCAATTTATAATGAATTTGTGCTAATGGTATCTAATATGTCTACTTTAAATGGAAGCTTTATTGAGAATAAATGTTGCTCATTTGCTTCAAAGGGAGTTACCAAACATGTGTAATTTGATGGTAATTTAAGGAATAACACAGTGTTAGCTAATACAAGTATAATTTAAATTTCCTTATGACAATGTGGTAGATGGGTCACATATTTTTCAAACAATATTTACTAGTTAAAGGGGTTGGAGTGGGCATTAAAAGTATCGTCTATACATGGAGTCTTCGAAGTTCCAAACAAATAACTAACTCAGTCTACATATTATGGAAGGCAGAAAAATAATGCTGTGGAGTTCCTAGTTTTCTAATCCTTGGGACCTGGGAATATGTAAGCAGGTTACACTGAAGAGGAAACTTCACAATGTTATGAAGGTAGGAGCCTTAAAAGGGGATGCAGATGTGCACAGAGTAATGCCATGAAGAAACGTGTTGCAAGGGGTCTCCATGAAAAGTAGAGGTTCCTGGTTCCTGGCAATCTAATAAAACAACTGAATAAGCACATGCAACAGTTGACAGCGAATGTTTTATACAAAAGAGAAAGAAAAGCAGCAGCAGTCAGGTGGCCCGGCAAGGGGGCAGTAGGCTCTAATGAAATGGCTCAAAAGCTCCAAGTTCCTTGTTAGGATTCTCTATTATGAGTCCCAGGGCTGAGAACAGTGTGGCTCTTTGCCCTGATTGACAGATGAGCTGTAATATAACTTGGGACAATGTGCACATGAATGGGTGGGACATTCCACAAAGCGTGTTGCTTAACATTTGACCTAGGGTATTTAGTTCCCCATCCTGGGAGGAAATACCTCTATGTATTGTTATCCCTGTTTCACAAATGAGAAATAGAGACTTAGCATTTAGGTGGTTTCTTCAGACTCATGCAACTAGAAAAATTGCCAAGTGAACCCTAAACAGTCTGACTCCAAAGTTTGTACTCAAAATGGTAACAAATCTGGCCTCTTTTTACCAAAGCTATTTTGGAGAGTATAGTAACCCCAAATTTGCTGGATGATCAGCTGCATCGATATACATGTGTAAAAATTCTACCCAGTAATTTTTCACAGAGCCTATATTACAAAGGTGGAGGATTAATGGCAGGAAGAGAGGAAGATGTGTACAAAGTATAGCAGGGGAGATCTCCGTCTACTGATAGTGAGGAGTAGATGTAAATACAGAATCAAGTGAGTCCCTGCTAACCAGGGCTATACACACACACACACACACACACACACACACACACACGTATAACACAAAGAAGCTGGAACATCTAGACGCTACATCTCCACTGCATGACTTGTCCAAGGCGGATTGAAGCCCCACAAGGAGGGCACAAGAACACGAGCATAAGTCCACTAGGGAATCATGATTAAGCACACTCATTTCCAAAGTTGAAATTTTCATTAGCTCCCTAAGAGTCATGGATCCTAAATTTTCTGTCTTTGCAGGAGAAAGTACAGATGGCTTTTCCCAGGTTGACATTTTAAAGATTTGGGAATTAAAGATAAAAGAAACTAATTTTCCTTAAATCCTGGTACATTATCAAAATGGTACATTAAATTTTTCATATTAAATTATTTAACTATTTAGCGCATTGTAAAATTAAACATGACAGTTCTGTTTTAAATAATTACATGGCGTAGAATTTCAATATCATTTAATAAGAGTATTTCTCATCATCTGAAGTCAATCTGATCAACTTTATAATGTTACACAGCCATGGTTTAGAATACTATCAAAATATATTAATGCATATCTTTTAAAAATATTTTTCCTTTGCTGTTGGATACAGGACCAAAGGCTATGATAAATTTTCTAAGCAGAATCTTGACACTATTCATTTCTGTAATTGTTTTAGGGATTATTTAACAATAAAATATTTCAAGATTCCGGTTTGTGAATAATGGAAGACATGATTGAACTTACTATATACTCTTATATATTCTATTGTGTGAAACTTGTAATTATATAAGAGAAGCATATATGAATCAAATCTTATTTTAACACCATTTATTGTCATTCTGATGGGGTGAGAAAGTAAGCTAAAAGCAATTTTAAACATCGGAGGACTTAGCCTTCTACTTAAGAGTAATATTCATATGTTTATTAAAAGCTGAAAGAATTAAAAGTGTGTTGCAAGATAGTATGAATGTTGAGTCACATATAGACCTTTAAACTCATGGAGTTGGGTAAATAGTAGAATGTTAAAGTCAGGGGCCAAATAGGTATAAACTGAACATTGGGAAGGTATACTGGGCCAATTTAATCTCATAAATGTGGCATATTTATATCTATTGTTTTATATAATACTTACTGTTATAAGAGAAGGAACCAGCTGTTGGACTGAAAGGGGAAACCTCTGGAGGGAAGAGGGTGGAAGGGCGGGTTAGGAAGGGGGAATAGGGAGGGGTTTGTTACTGAGATGTAACTTGAAGAAAAAAAAATAAAGTATTTATAAAAAAAAAAAAAAAGAAAGATGAGTGTGAAAAAAAAAAAAGCTGAAAGAAGGCTGGGTATGATGCTATGTGCATTTAATCCCAATATTCAGGAGGCAGAGGCAGGCAAGCATAGCTCTGTGAGTTCAAGGCTGACCTAATCTATATAGCAATTTACAGGCTAGCCAAAACTATGTAATTAGACACTGTTTTAAAACTTTTTTAAAAACCCCAGTTAGGTATAGTGGTACATATTTGTGAATCACTCTGGGGGCTCAGAAAAAGAATAAGAGTTCAGGGTTAACCTCAGCTCAGCAGTTGCTTCTTCTTTTTTTTTCCCCCTTCTTTTTCTTCCTCTTCTTCTATCTCTTCCTTTGCCTCCTCCTCTCCTTCTTCTCTTTAGAGGTCTATCTGAAAATAAAAGGCTTAAATATTAAACTGTTTGATTATATACTTGTTCACTTGACATCTGACTCAAAACTACTTCAAAAATGTTAATATTTTTTCATTTTAATGAAATTATAGTGTGGCCAGGTTTGGTGGCACACCAAGTATAATGCTAATAAGATAAGGCAGAGAGATCATGAACTTGAGACCAGCTTGGATTGCATTGTAGGTTTTGAATCTCTAAAGAAATAACAACAAAAACAGAAAAAAAAATGTAATAACAATTAAGGAAATAAGAGCAGAGTAATCCTGAGCAGCTGTTGGGCAGTGTGCCTGTGTGACACCATGGCACCCTGGCTGAGCATTCTGGAGATGAGCACCTCACTCTTCCTAAGTCCCTTTCTTCCCATTCAGAATGCCTCTCATGTTCTCTTTGACTATGAACACTCACAGGCATCTCACAACCAGCAAGCCCCTCAACGCTTATTCAAAACTTCCCACTTACCCAACTGTCTCTAATATGTTTACATCTTAGAGATGTGAGAGTTTCTACCACTGACTAAAACTCAACTTCCCCTTACTGCCCAAACCTAAACCATGATAAAGCACATGCTAGCACTGATACATTTCTAAATATCCTTATGGCCATACCAATAGCCCATGCTTAGGTATTAGAACTAGGTAAACTCTAAGCACCACTGAGGCAGATTCATTGTGTAGAAATAAGGACCCATGTCTTCAAAGACCTAGAATGGTGATTCAATGAGGTAATTATTCAATCACACTTTACATTCAATGTCAAAATTAAGATATTTTGATAATCATTTTCCATTCACACACACACATATGTACACACACACACACACACACACACACACACACACACAAATGCACACACACAGTTATTATGTCCGGTCTGATTTTGCATTTAACTCTTTGTCATTTTACTCCCTGTGACTGTAGTTTAATGTTTGTGACTGCTTTACAACTCATGCTAATGTTGTGCTAGGAAGCAAAACCTTTAGGGGTGATGAGCTCAGGAGGGCTGTACCCTCAACAATGGATTAATGCCGTAAAGAAGGTGTGAGGGGGAACTGCTTTCCAACTCTCCCTCCACATGAGCACAGAGCATTTGTTACCCTGGAGGATATAGCCGAGGAGGACTCTCACCCCAGAAGCATGCCTGCTTATCTTGAATTCTAGACTCTTGAACAGTGTGCTATGAGTTTTAAGTATTCTGTGAGAGTAGCAAAAGCAGACAAAGGCAATGGGTTGACTATAATTACATTTTGAGGAAAGTTGATATGGATACAAGTTCAGACTTAAAGATTAATTATGGAGTTAGTACTCCCTGTACTGTTGTACTGATGGTAGACTGATTTCATTTAAACCACACTACTCTCCAGGTTCACTTATAGAGATCATGAATAAAGTACAAGGATAAGGGTACTGCAGTATGATCTGGGTGTAGGAGGAAGAACACTAAAGGCAGGAAGGTGCAATGAAGTTTGAAATGTAGGCAATGTATATCTGGATTGTTTTGTTCTTGTCAAAGCCAAAACAAAACAACCCTCCCCTCTTTGAAATATGCGCCATGATATAGGCCAATTTTGGCATCAAGATGAACAAGCAGAATTTACATATGGTGTTGCAATGAGGCCATTGGCAAGTTGATTGACAGTTGGCACTCTTGGTGCTCAAGGTGAATCTTTAACCAGGGAAATTTGCAATGTCACCCTCATCAGAAAATCTTCTTTATAACGTAGACTACAATTAACACAGAGATTCACAACTGGTCAAGGTGAAAATAACAAGAGGCAGTAGAACACTCAACATTAAATGGAACATCTACATCACACTGCCTCTTCCCAAGACTCGGGATCTTTGTAGAAGAGGAGGCAGAATGAGTCCAATAGTTGGAGGCGGTGGAAGACTACAATGAACCAGGTTTCTGTTTCCATACCAGGGGGGCCAATTACACACATGAACTCACAGCAGTCATGAGAGCATGCACCAGGTCCCCATAAGCTGAATTCTGACAAAATCCCCGCACGGAAAGGAGAAAGATGAATGCATAATGGGCTAGCAGTACCTAACGAGATGTTGGCAATTGACAGCTGCCAGAAGAGATAGGGCCTGTGAGTGAGGCCTGTACCAGGTCGACTATGCTCCGGTGGAGGACCACACATCCAACAGTATATGGGCAGTGCAGATCAGACTAGATTGGATAGCAAGAATGAGGGAATCAAATTTGAGTGCGTAGAGAAGGAGGTATAGATCTGGGAGGAGTTGGGCAAGGAGAGGATAAGGTCAAAATACACTGTTCAAAATTCCCAAAGAAGTAAGAAAACAAAACCATAAAATTTGCAATGTTCTGCACTCTTTCTGCTTACATATGAAAAAAAATTATAAATATGTTTTCTTAAATTGGAGAAATAGTTATGTAATATTAACATAAATTATAAGGGCCAAAGAACAACACCTAAATTTTTATTTAGAACGTTTTTAAAATAATAGGTTTTATTATGTTTCACTACCCCCAACTTCTCCTTTATCCTTCCTGTCTTCATGCCCAAAACATTGTAACAAGTTTTGACTAATTATAGTAGAAGAAAGAATGAAATATGTTTCTTTGCTTGACACAAAATAACATTCAACTGTTGCTTTCATAAGAAAGATAAGATCACAATGTCTGTAGCCCAGAGATACAGCCACACAAGATACTTGTGCTATAAAAGTTGGCCAAGCAGGTAATTGGTACATTATTTTCCTGTATTTGTGATGTCTGCTTTACTTTTGTGCTTTTAGCTTTCAATTCGTGTGTTTAATTTTCTGTAATATTATATCATTTGAAAATATTCATATCTAATATTTGTCACTTTGTGTTTGTTTTTCTTGTGGTCTCCAAATACTATTTGCTTTGGTCAGTGAGCTGGGAATTGTCCCAGCTTTGTACATGCTGAGCGTCTGGCATCCTTTTGTTTGTTTTTCAATACAGGGTTTCTTTATGTATCCATGGCTGTCCTGAACTCACTTTGTAGACCAGGCTGACCTTGAACGCACAGAGATCCTCCTGCCTCTGCCTCCGGAGTGCTGAGATTAAAGGTGTGCGTCACCATGCCCAGCTTTGGCATTCTTTGTATAGTGTGTGTCTCTTGATTTTTTTTTAAATACTTTATTTTTTTTTCTTCAAGTTACATCTCAGTCACAAACCCCTCCCTATTCCCCCTTCCTATTCCGCCCTTCCACCCTCTTCCCCCCAGAAGTTTCCCCTTTCAGTCCAACAGATGGCTCCTTCTCCCACAACAGTAAATATTATACAAAACAACAGATATAAATATGCCACATTTATGAGAGTTAAATGGCCCAGTATACCTTCCCAATGTCCAGTTTATACACATTTGGCCCCTGACTTTAGCAAATGGGAACTGTCCAGGCAGTCATTGGTATGTCATTTCTTAGTTTTGGAAGCTGCAGGCCCTGCACTTCCTATATAAGCAGATATATTTATCCCTCTCAGGTCTCTGAGGTGGTTGAAGAATAGACAGCTAGAGTCTCATA
>CAJQZJ010032618.1:25929-37409 GCA_907164525.1 Lophiomys imhausi | reverse complement strand
TGCCATATTCTTAGGGATTCTATACACACGCCAATGCCATATTCTTAAGTATTCTCATGTCTGTCAGACCTTTGCAGATAGAGATCCCACATGAAGAATAAGCCAGACCCAGGCTACACTGATGGATGCTCCTTTGATAACTCCATTTTTACGTGCTACCTCTGCCCATTCTTGCTGTTTAACACTGTCCAAGAAGAAATGTCCCAGACCTATAACATAAATCATCCTATCCCATTATCTGTGTGGCCTAAAGCATCTCTTTAGTCTTGTTGTATGTCCCAGCATCTGTTTCCCATGACTGCTTAACATGATCCAAGTTCCCCAAGGTCCAACAAGCCTCTAGTGGGAGCCCTCACATCCTCCTGGAAGTACCAGCTCCTCTATCTTGTACACTTGTGTGTGGAATCTCATTGACTTTCAACCTCTGCCCTCTGCCCCAACCATATTCAGAGGGAAGTCACATGGCATAGAAGAAAGATTTTTAAGCTTTGAGGTTATGTTTATGTTCCATTACTCATTCATGGCCTTGTATCCTTGGTAAAGCATTTTATACTGTACCTGTTCTGATGTCTTAATATCAGTAACTTTAGCTACATTTTACTTATAGGATTGTGAGTAACAAGAGAGGGGGGAAATTGTACAAAATTTCTCCTTCTAGGAGTTCTTTACAGGATTACTAAGTGTAAGTCCTGAGACTCAATTAGCATGGGTATAACCAAGGATAATGTCAAGAATCTTAAGGTGAGCTGTACTGCTATGTTAGATCAACCACTCTGGAAAGGGCGACAGACCATTGAAGGAAGTTGCCTGTGTTACCAAAGCACTGGCTGGCTGTTCCACCCTCTTCATCTTCATCTCAGTCAGGCAAATGGGCTCAGTGTCATCTGACAACACCCTACGTTTCCCTAACTTGGAACGTTCTGTGATTGAACTTTCATGAGTTTCTTACCGATATTTTTCTCCTGGCTCTTAAAATTTTGTCTACTTACACCTCACTTATAATGTTACCCTCCCAAAGAACATTTAATGATCATCCCTCCCTACAGGAAGTCCTCTTTGCATTTTTACAGCATCCATTCCTTTATACTGAACACATATCATACTTTATAGTGATCTTATCTTCCTGGTTTGTAATGTGTTTTTCCTTCTAGATTTTGTTTGGCTCAATAAATATAGGTTTTTTTTTGCAGGAATGAATGATCACATTTTTCACAACCATCTCAATTTTTAAGCCTGCTGTGCTTCATTTCCACTTACATAAAGCACTAGGGCCTTGAAGAAAAGTATATAAAAGGTTTGTACTATGAAGGCCATTTTTCTTTTTTCTTGAAGACGTGGCTGGCTTTGAACTTATGATACTCCTGCTTCTGCCTCCTTAGTGCTGAGATTACAACTTCTGGGTGAATGACCAGATTCTAAATAAATATTAATAATTTCTAGCAGTATTTTAAATATGGGGACTGGGGACATGGTTTAAGTGCTTGCTGTATAAACCTAAGGACCCAATTTCAGATCCCCAGTACCCATACACAAAAACTGGTAGGCCACAAATGGAAGGAAAAAGCAGAGAGCCCGTAGCCTTGGTAGGTAGAGGCTTGCTGCTACATGTAAGGTTAGAGAAAGGCCTTTTAATTCTGGGTAGGTGGGAAATTCACATCATTTGATGCCCAGATTAAGTAAGAGGATTACAAGGATGAAAATAGGAGTCCAATGAAATCTATGGAGCGATTACATGCTCAAACTCTTTCAAAGCACACTGGTTTCAGTAATAACATGTGAAGATCAAACAGCTATTTGATAATGGACGTGTAACTCAGTTGTTAGAGTGCATGGCTAACATGCACAAAGCCCTGGGTATGATCTCCCAGCTCTTGGGCATGGTGGTGCACAACATCAATCTATTTAAAAGGTGGAGCAGGAGGGTCAGGAGATCAGCATCACCCTCAGCTACTGACAGTTCAATGCCAACCTGGGTTACTTAAGACACTATCTCAAAACAAACCTAAGATTTAAAACCATAATGATCAGAGACAATAAGATACTTAAGAACCTTCTGGCTGAATGGATAACACCATTTATAGAGTAAAGTACATGTCAGCTGGATTTACGGTAATGTGTAACTCACCAACTTCTGCATTTGTTGCAATTGATTTAATATTTTTATTTTCCTTGTTGTACTTTGATTAATAAGTGAACTTTAGTCGAAGGAATCAAGTCCAGGGCCTCACTAGGGCCAAATTCACCATCCTACTGAACTATGTTCCTAGGATCCCACTGTGTTTCTTCACTGGGCTCCCAGGATTAAGATTCATTTCAAGACCTAACTGGTCCAATTTTTAATAAGATTCTACTACAAATTCTGAGTTACAATGTGTCTCAATGTGTCTGTTTATAAAGATTTTTTTAATTTAAAAATGTTTGTGTTAATAGAAACTAAAAATAGCAAATGGTCCCATATTTATATCTCAGTAGTCAGAATACAAATAAACATTCTTGGTGAAAACACATCAGTGCTTCCAATTAAGGCTATATAATTGCATGCTTTGAAGTGGAACAATAGAGGAATCTGACAATCCATTGTATTAATATGAGGCACAGACTTTGGAGACATATAAAAAATAACACTTAATCTTTGTAAGGCATCTGCTTCAATATACTTTTTGCATATCATTTATATATTGTGTGTAAACACACACATTAGATAAATAGATAGTTGGAAAGATCAGCATATGTTAAAGAGTCACATGAAATCTGGGACAATCCCCTAATTCATGTTAGTAAGCCATTTCCCTGATAATGCTGCAAGGTCTGTTGACTTCTCTAGACTGACTGCAGTGAGCTTTCTACCTCAACACTAAGCCATTTGTTTTATTTACCTAGCAGATATCAAATGACCAGATGTCAGGGTAGCAGACAATGCCTCTAATAAACTCAAGGAGTATAAAAGCAGAGAATGGGACTTCTGATCTAACATGTATTTCAGTTTTATTTTCTCTATAAAATGAAGTATCATATGTGACTACGAGGGATGAAAATGAGAGGTCAATCAATCACCTTCTGCATTTCCATATCCAACGGGTTGATCACAACACTGAGTCCCAAATTCATTAGATTACTCCAGACTCTTATGTACTGATCCCCCTCATCACAGTGTGTGTGTGTGTGTGTGTGTGTGTGTGTGTGTGTGTGTGTGTATGTGTGTGTGTGTGGTGTGTGTGCGTGTGTGTGTATGTGTGTGTGTGGTGTGTGTGCGTGTGTGTGCACATGTGAGTGTGTATGCAAATGTTTATACCTATATCTGTCTAGATATAAGCCAGAGGTTAAAATCATGTGTCATTTGCCTTGACTTCACTGTTTTGAAGCAGGATTAATGAACCTTGAGCTCAGCAGTTGGCTAGACTGTCTGATCAGTGAGCTCTACACCCAGGATCCTTTTGTCTGTTCCTCCCGACGTTAGGATTATAGGTTTGTGCCATAATGGACAGCATTTCACAGCAATGCTGGGGCTCTGAAGTCTGAACACTTTACTACTGGGCCATCTCTTCAGCCCTAGTGTTGACTATTTTCAAGTGTTATTTTCCCATCTTCATTCTAAAATAGCCTGAAAGAAAATAAGAATTATTTACAAGTTTCTTTACTAAGATTCATGATTTCCAGGCTACTGACTCTGCTTGTAATCACTTCTGATTAATATTTAAGCAACATTCCACTTAGGTTGTTCTGACCAAGAAAGACTTAGATATAGAGTTAAAGAAAATAAAGTAACAGTACATTTAAGACATCAATTAGTGAATCAACAATTAATATTTGAACACTGGTGCCTATAAATTACTGTCGTGATTTTCAGGGCTTTATGAAGCTATCTGCGTGATGGAGTCTAGCTAAGGACTATACAATACAGAGAAGCATGTCCAGTAGATTTTAGTTTGTATCTGGACATCTACGGGGATAAAGGACACATTCTGGACCTGAGTAGAAAAGGTGCCACTGTTGCCTTAGGCCCACCACAGATACCAGTTTCGGTGAAGATGCCCAAGTTTTGATTCTAATCTTCCAATCTCTGTCCCAATTACAGCAGGAGCTATTCCTAAATTTTTCCTTTGATTTTTTTTTTATTTTCAAACTATCTCTAACTGTTTAGTAATGCATAAGATTAATTAATTATCTGTAATTTAGAAACTATCCCTCAGGAAAATTGAAGTTCCTAAACTATAAATATGTTGCTCTAGGATGAAGCAATTTTCTGAAATGAAAAAAATGTTAGTATATGAAATTCATTTATTCATAAGATACACTTTGGGGTGAAACTGTCATTGTTCAGTATATAGATCCTTTAGTAAAATGTGCTTCAAAGTTTACTGGATAAACATATGTAGATACACATTTAAAAGATATTAGTTAAAAAGACATAAAGATAGTTGCTTTTTTCATCTAATATCTTAACAGATACTAGGTTTATACCTTACCTAAAAGTTAATGTCCAATGTCCTTTTTTTTTAAAGATTTTTTAAGATTATAATTTAGCTACAACATTTCTCTCTTCCTTTCCTACTTCCCACCCATCCCATTTACTCCTCCCCATCGTCCTTCAAATTCAGATTCTCTTTATTCACTAGTTGTTATTGCATGTATATTATGCTACCTGTATATATGTTTTCAGGGCTGGCTACTTGCCAGTGGACAGTTGATGGGCTATTCCCTGGGTAGGATCACCTTTCCCTCTCCCAGCTTTATACAGTCGCCTGTCCCCAACAACCATCTATAAACATAGTTCTTAGATTCCCCAGTAAATGGGTCTTCATCTGTCATCAAGGAAACTTCTCTTTGTAAAAGATGGAGACCACTACAGACAGCCACAACCAATCAGAATGCAGAGCTGTGCCTCACTGTATAGTTTTCGGGAGTTAAAAGCTCCATTTTAGGCTCCGTGAAATTGAGAAAATAATTCTGTTGATCTCTATAAATTCTGAGAGAGTGTTAGGGTTCACTATAATTTCTGATAGAAATTTGAAGTGTGGTAGGTTTTGAGTCAGGTGTTTGAAAACTTCAACCAATGCTCCTGGGCAAAATGATCTCAAAAGCTAAGGCGGAACTAAAAGCAAGGAAGAAACAATCAGACATAAAATTTTAATTCATCATTGTCTTAGAGCCTAAGGGTACTGAGAGGTTTAACAAAGACCATTAAGAATAACATGTTGGAAATACACTCCAAAGAAGAAGAAAATAAACAAAGGGCTTCAGGTAGTTCAAGGCAGTGCACACTAGTAACAGTAAGTAAAGCCAGACATAAAAGTCTAAAGAGAAAGTAAAAAGCTTTGAGAATTGGCCTTTCGGGTGGTGAATATGAGGACAGGAAGGATTTCTAGTTAAAGCCTTTCAAGATCCAACAGATTATACTTTTGATGGTCAATAGTATCAACGTGACCTTGAGTGCTGCTGTAGGAAATAGTGGGACATTCAAATATGGCCGTGTGCCTGCTCCTCGTCAGTCAGACACCAAGAATAATGATGGCCCAAGAATAGAGTCCTTTGGCTATATTCTTTGTTCTCTGTGGGAGGAAGATCTGAGAAAGATTTTCTATTATGCTCCAAATAGCATTCTTTCTGCCAGTCCATAATAGGGGGGGAAAGGGAAAAGGATTATCAAATGAGGGGAAAGTTTACCTAGGGAAAAATAGAGAAACTTTGGTGTACTTCATATCAATGTTGTCTGGGATTCTGCTTCGTCTGTTAACTCATTGGATCCTGAAAACACTCAGTAATTAGCAGCACACTTATTTTATAAGTATGATTGCAAAAGCACAATAGAGATAAGCCATTTTCCATGCCCTGTGACTCATAGGAAGATTTTCCTGGAAGTCTGTGAAGTCCAAAGACTCTAAGTCTACAGTCTCTAACTGTGATGCTTTCTGTACATTATTCAAGGCAAGAGCCCTACCTCTGTATCCCACCACCTCAGGCAGACAATACCCAGAATCCTCTGAGTTCCAATGTACACTGAAGGCAACTGGCTGACTTTTAGTATTTTATTAAGTATCCATGCGTGAAGAAAGCACGCTCTCAAGAGCGCTCAGAGCCCTTCTAGCAGCTGAGTTATAAAGGACCTGAGAGGTGAAGTGTCTTCGTTTGGATGAGAAAGACCCTACCTCTTCCTGGAGAGATGAATCAGGGCCACAGCAACTCAGCCTGAAAGACTTCGTGTAAATTTCGCCAGAGCCACTGCAGAAGGCCCAGCGCATGGCTTTGTGAAGACTTCTCCATCAATGTACTTTCAAATGAGGACAAAATCCATGAAAGTAGAACTTTTAATAGATTTTTAATGCCAAAGATTTCAATAAAACAGAGACCGTCATGAGCAAAGTGAAATGTTGCATGTCCACTCACTTGGTGCATTTTTTAAAAAAGTTCTGATAAGAGAGAAACTCTGTCTTCAAGGTGAATTGAAAGATCTGATAGAGATAACTCATCTAAAATGACATAAATACTTTATTTTCTTTACAAAATTAAAAAATTCTGTCATACAAAACATTTTATCCCATCATTGTGCTAAAAGTATGATTATTTTAAAGTCAGTTTTAAATATCCCATCCATCAAAACTACAAGGAGACACGATTTCTGAGGAAGTCTCAATTTGGACATGTTAAGATTAACCATACACAATAGAAATCCACTAGGACACAAAGCTGGGGAGGAAATCTCCATTACAGACCAGCACACCCCCATCCAAGACTACAGCTAGGGAACTTAGTAAGAAGTTACTGACAGCTTCTATCTCCACTGCTGCCCCAAGAATGTGCCAACAAGTTGGCTCTCCTGACAGAAAGAGGCTAGAAGCTGCTCTCCAGAGGTCACAATATAAGAGATGTAAATTCTTAAAATGTGACCTGAGTAAATTTGAATCCTAGAAATATATCTAACAAATCTAACCTTGTAATGTTGGCTACCTGTAATAGAATGATTTCTAATGAATAGTGAAGAGAACTCACTATGCCAAAGTCTCCCAATATTTATTCTTTTCCAAAATGCAATTCTCACATTTGATACTGTTATCATTATCCTAATAAAGTGTTTTCATGTGTAACAGAACATAACAAATACTACCCTGATTAGTTCTCAAAATAATTCTTGAGGCTTGGAAGACAGTTCAGTGGATAAGGTGCTGACTGTGCAACCAAGAAGACCTGAGTTTACATCCTCAGGTATAAACCAGGCATGGTGCCACACCTCTGTTACACCAACAGTGGGGGAAGGAAACAAGCAGAGCCCAGGGACTCAGTGCCACACAGTCTCGTCAAAATAGTGAGTTCTCAGTAAATAAGATGAAGACTTATTGAAGAAGGTATCTGAGGTTGATCCCTGGCCTCCATATGCACATACTATAATTATCAATTATAGGAATAATTAAGCTTTTTGATCAATAGGTAAACTGAGGCTCTGAGAAGTTAAGAGCAAACCTAAGACCATAGTTCCATAAATTGGCAAAATGACAGTTTTCTCTGCCAATAAAATCTATTTTTCTACATTTATGTAAACTTAAACTTTTATACTTGACTATATATATTAACAGTATTTAAAATTATATATACATATATATATCAGAATAAAAGATAAAATGAAGTGCTCTATGGGTATCTTAGCTTAAGTATTATGTACTCATTCTTGGTCTCTATATAAGTACCATTTGTGCTTTTACACATATAATAAACTAAATATAATTGCATACATTACATATTAGATAAGTAAATAATTATTCTATAGATAGAATGATTCCTTCAGGAGAAAATGTGGAAGACTGGAATAAACTCTTTGTCAACATTCTGAATTCACTGCGCCCATCACTTAGACTCATCACAGGAAACAGTTCCCTGTTTCCATCCAGAATTACTTCCTTTTGTTGCAACACTGAAAATTCTTGCTAAAGTTACTATGCTGTTAGGAAATCATGGGAGGGTATCACATTAAATTGTTATTAGACACTAATACCATCCTACAATCCTACTTAGCCAATTAACTAGAACCATCTACCTGGTCCTTGAAGAACCAGATGGTCGAGAACACCAACAGGTGGGCTGGATGTTACAGGATAAAGACAGGACATGTTGTAATCTTAGTCTCACTTTGCCTTTGATATGCATGTGAACTTACTCTGCCAGGTTCCTTTTCTGGTTGATAAAGATGACCATTGAATGCATTAATGCCCGTAGCATTGTAATCATGCATATCTCTTTACTCCCCACCATACTGGTCACATGGTAGAGCCAAACTTTTCCATCACTTCCATCCGCACAATAACACCAGACATTGCAGACATGAGGGGCTGTTTTTCACAGCAACAACATTCATGGCTCTTGAGAGCACATTTTTGTATCACGTTCAAGATTTATTCTTTATTATGTTTCTAACCATCAGGGATGAGATGAGGTGGAAATGGCAGTGAAAGATATTTTTCATTTGCAAGCAATAATTGTATATTTGTGGGTAAACAAGCACCTCCATATCAAAGGCAGATTCAGGAGAGGTGCCAGGCATAATAGCATAGCCCATAAAGCAATAGCTCCTGGAATCACCACCCCCCTATCACCAGACTCTTCTCTGTAAAATCCTCCTACTCTACCCTATATTTAAAGAGAGGATGGAAAAAGTAGAAGGTAGTTATTTGGAACTGTATTATTTTTAAATGCATCTTAATAGCAATTTCAAGTTTGAGAATTGAATTCTTCAAAGTAGCTTCCTTCATCTAAATTTGTCATACTGCCCGCCAAATATGTGCACTCCAATGTCAAAAGCTAAAAGCTTGGTAAATGGTCCTAGAGGATATTCTTCCTGACAATACCACTGAGACCATGAAATTACCCACTGTGTTTACCCAAGTCTGATCAAACAAAACCAAATCACATTATAAAGGCTTAAAATGCCTTCTTGTGGGCGATTCACTAAAGAGAAAGCCAATGAGCTGCAGGTTCCAGTTAGTGGTCCTTTCTTAAAATATAAGAAAGGTGACACTCCTGAGGAATAACAATTTTGATTATCCACTGACCTGCACACACACTCACACACACACACACACACGCACGCACGCACACACTTTGCAACATTTTGTTTTTTTCAAAGCTACCTCTCTCATGTCCTTACTATCTTTATTCTTAATGTTCCCTTGCAAAGGACCTGAGAAATACTAAAAATTTGAAAACTAGATTTTTAAAAAAGGAAATAGATAATAAATGAAAGGAAACAGATGGAATAAAAACTATAAAATTTGTTGGGGTTTTCATTAATAATAGTGAATATCAAGTAAAAGAAAGAAAAGCTAATTTTAAGCTCTAACTTTGTAATTATGTAAAATAAAATGTGTTTGAGGGCATAAATTAACACAAGTCTTTTGGAAAATAATTTACTAATATGTATCAAGAGTATGAAAAAGCAGTCTTTCTCTTTGAGGAAACATATCTAAATATGAAGGACCACAGCAGGTTTTGATGAAAGTGTCTAATAACATCACTTTTTTCTGACATTGGAAAGTCAGAAATAATCTAATACCCAATAACAAGAGCTACGTGAGGGTGTGTCAGTGATCATATTTCAACGTGCTCAAGGCTTTGAGCTGAGATAGAACCAGCTGATAACTCTTGAAGTAAACCAAGAGGTGCTTGTGTTCAAGAAACTGTCTTTTAACAAAAAGTGCTTTGGAGGCTGCAGAGATGTGGGGATGGCTTAGCAGTCAAGAACACTGCTGCTCTTGGGTACCCAGGTCCCATTCCCAGCACCCACATCGCAGCTCACCTGTATGTCTAATTTCCAGGGATCTGACACCTTCTTCTGGTCTGCTTAGGCACCAGGCATGCACACGGTGCACATACATGCATGTGCTCATACACATGAAATAAAAGGAAAATTTGTCTTAAGAATGTTAAAGGAATATGAAACACACCTTTGGAGAAGAAAGGTATAGAAAGTAGTTTGTTAAAATGTTGGGTATTGTTAGTTACTCTTTTTTCCCATTTGGAAAAATAGTAGACCAGAAAAATTTGAGGAAGGGTTTGGAATGGCTCATACTTTTGGTGATACAGTTCGTCGTGGCCTGGAAAGTAGGAGACAAGAGGGGAAGGACATTGCTCAGACTGAACCTGAAGAAAGAAAGCAGCTAGAGGTAGAGGCAGAGACAGAGACAGAGACTGACAAGACAAAGACAGAGACATTCAAAGAGAGATGGGGGAGGGGGGGAGAGAGAGAGAGAGAGAGAGAGATTAATGGAGCCAGGTTGCAAATACAAGACTCATCTCTAGTGGCCCACTTCTTCCAGTTTATGTGTAGCTCTTAAACAACCTCCCAAACCCTCCCAAACAACACCACCAGCTGATATTCAAAGTTCAATAATAGTATTTAGTTAAAGGCTTTGAACTTAATTTTTTTATTAAATTATTGACTTATTGTGCGGTATTGTGGAGGTGCGCATGCGTACTACATTATGTGTGTGCAAGTTAGAGGGCAGCTTGCAGTTACCGGTGTTTAACTTAGCTTGACATGCTTGGTGACAATTGTTTGCACTCTACACACCATCTCATTTACCTGCTTTCTTCTTACTTTTTAAAAAGCATATTTTTCATGCCAAGAGAAAGGCTTGCCACCAATTCAACCATCTTACAGTGGAGGTTCTTCGATGCTTATCCTCTACTTGGAGTAGAATAGGGTTGCCGTCAGGTGCTGATATGTCTCGATATAAAAAAAATAAAATAAAAAAATAAAAAAAATCTTGATTTAAGATAACATCTTTGAATGCCATATTCTGCAGATCTCAATGGGTTTTTGAAGATGCCCTATCACCAACTGCAGACAGACTGCTGTCCAAAAAGGACAAAACTTGGTAGTGGGGAAGTCGACAGCCTAACTCTGCCAAGACAGGGTAGGAAAAACCCCTTGCTTCAACTGTAGACAGACTGCTGTCCAAAAAGGACAAAACTTGGAAGCAGGTAAGTCGACAGCCTAGCTCTGCCAAGACAGGGTAGGCGAGTCCTTCATAACCCCTGCTCTACAATCAATGTCTGTCAGAGAAATGGGGTCAAATGACTGAAGATTGATGCTGTAATGTATGGAGAGAAAATGGGAGCTGTCCAGGCAGCCACTGGTATGTCATTTCTTAGTTTGGGAAGCTGCAGGCCCTGCACTTCCTATATAATCAGATATATTTGTCCCTCTCAGGTCTCTGAGGTGGTTGAAGAATAGATAGCTAGAGTCTCATAGTTAAATTTTGAGTTGTTTGGGAATCAAGAGGGTGTTCTAAGAAGATGCTTTTTAAATTGTGTTGAAAGTTGAGTTGGATATAGAACTTTAAACTCATGGAGATAGGTCGACAGTAGAATGTTGAAGTCAGGTGCCAAATACATATAGACTGGACATTGGGATTGTATGCCAAGCCATATAACTCTCATAATTTTGGCCTAATTACCTCTGTTGTTTTGTATTGTATTTATTATTATAAGAG
>CAJQZJ010032614.1:4508543-4534016 GCA_907164525.1 Lophiomys imhausi | reverse complement strand
CACCATTCACTGGCAGTACTGCCTCGTAGGCCCCCGGTGAATGGTGTCTCATTGCTACTGGGGGAATACTAAAAAAAAAAGACCAACAAACACACAAACCCACAAAAACAAAGAATATCAACAAAAAAGAGAGGAAAAAGAGAAGGGAAAAGGAAAGAGAAAAAAAGAAAAAAAGAAGGAAAAAGAAAAAGATAAAAAAAAAATTATGTCCTTGTTCCTTTTGATGTGTTGGTTGTAGTACAGATATCCTGTACGATATAGTTAAAATCCTACTATAAGTGAATAGATGCCATGTGCATCCTTCTGAGACTGGGTTAGCTCACTCAGGATGAGCTCCTCTAGATCCATCCATTTGGTTGCAAATTGCATGATTTCATTGTTTCTGATAGCTGAGTAATATTCCATTGTATAGATGTACCACAATTTTTTAATCCATTCTTCAGTTGAGGGACATCTGGGTTGTTTCCAATTTCTAGCTATTACAAATAAGGCTGCTATGAACATAGATGAGGAGACTTCCCTATGTCTCCGTGAGAGGTCCTTTGGGGGTATACCCAGAAGTGGTATGGCTGGGTCCTGAGGAAAGGTTATTCCTAGATTTCTAAGATATCGCCAGACAGACCTCCATAGTGGTTGCACAAGCCTGCACTCCCACCAGCAATGGAGTAGGGTACCCCTTTCTCCACACCCTCGCCAGCATGCGCTATCATTTGAGTTCTTTATTTTAGCCATTCTAACAGGTGTTAGGTGGAATCTCAGGGTCGTCTTGAGTTGCATTTCTCTGATGATTAAGGATGTTGAACATTTCTTCAGGTGTCTCTCAGCCCTTAGGGATTCCTCCTTTGTGAATTCTCTATTTAGCTCCATCTCCCATTTTTTGATTGGATTATTTGGTTTCTTGGCATTTAGTTTCTTGAGTTCTTTGTAGATATTAGATAATAGCCCTCTATCAGATGTGGGGTTGGTGAAGATTTTCTCCCAGTCTGTTGGTTGCCGTTTTGTTCTAATGACAGTATCCTTTGCTTTACAGAAACTTTTCAGTTTCATGAGGTCCCATTTATTGATTGTTGATCTCAGGTCCTGAGCTGTTGGTGTTCTGTTCAGGAAGTTGTCACCTGTGCCAATGAGTTCGAGGGTTTCTCCTACTTTTTCTTCTAGTATCTTTAGTGTGGCTGGCCTTATGTTAAGGTCTTTGATCCACTTGGAATTAAGTTTTGTACAAGGTGATAGGTATGGGTCTAATTTCATTCTTTTGCAAGTGGACATCCAGTTGGACCAGCACCATTTGTTGAAGATGCTGTCCTTCTTCCATTGTGCGTTTTTGGCTTCTTTGTCAAAGATTAGTTGGCCATAGGTGTGTGGATCCATGTTTGGGTCTTCAATTCGATTCCATTGATCCACTGGTCTGTTTCTATACCAGTACCATGCTGTTTTTATTACTGTTGCTCTGTAGTACAGCTTGAAATCTGGGATGGTGATACCTCCAGATGTTTTTTCATTGGACAAGATTGATTTAGCTATTCTGGGCTTTTTGTTGTTCCATATGAAGTTGAGACTAGCTTTTTCCAGGTCTATAAAGAATTGTGTTGGTATTTTGATAGGAATTGCATTAAATCTATATATTGCTTTTGGTAGGATAGCCATTTTTATTATGTTGATCTTACCTATCCATGAGCATGGGAGATCTTTCCATCTTCTAAAGGCCTCTTCCATTTCTTTCTTCAGGGGCTTGAAGTTCTTGTTATATAGGTCCTTTACATGCTTGGTTAGAGTTACTCCCAGGTATTTTATGTTGTTTGTGGCTATTGTGAAGGGAGTTGTTTCCCTTATTTCTTTTTCGGTATATTTGTTTGTTGTATAAAGAAGGGCTTCTGATTTTTTTGAGTTAATTTTGTATCCAGCCACCTTGCTGAAGTTGTTTATCAGCTGTAAGAGTTCTTTGGTGGAGTTTTTGGGGTCACTTATGTATACTAACATATCATCTGCGAATAGGGATAATTTGACTTCTTCATTTCCAATTTTTATCCCTTTGATCTCCTTTAGTTGTCTTATTGCTCTAGCAAGGACTTCAAGTACTATATTGAAGAGATATGGTGAAAGTGGACATCCTTGTCTTGTCCCTGAGTTTAGAGGAAATGCTTCAAGCTTCTCTCCATTTAATTTGATGTTGGCTACTGGCTTGCTGTATATTGCCTTTATTATTTCTAGGTATGGTCCTTGTACGCCCGTTCTCTCCAGAACTTTTAGCATGAAGGGGTGTTGGATTTTGTCAAATGCTTTTTCTGCATCTAGCGAGATTATCATGTGGTTTTTTTCTTTCATCTTGTTTATGTGGTGAATTACATTGATAGACTTTCGTATATTGAACCATCCCTGCATTCCAGGGATGAAGCCTACTTGATCATGGTGTATGATACTTTTGATGTGTTCTTGAATTCGGTTTGCTAGTATTTTATTAAGTATTTTTGCATCTATGTTCATGAGGGATATTGGTCTGAAGTTCTCTTTCTTTGTTGGGTCTTTGTGTGGTTTAGGAATCAGAATGACAGTGGCCTCATAGAATGAGTTTGGCAGTGATCTTTCTGTTTCTATGTGGTGGAAGAGTTTGAAAAGTAATGGTGTTAGTTCCTCTTTGAAGGTCTGGTAGAATTCCGTGCTAAAGCCATCTGGCCCTGGGCTTTTTTTGGTTGGGAGATTATTAATGACTGTTTCTATTTCCTTAGGTGTTATTGGGCTGTTTAAGCTGTTAATCTGATTTTGATTTAGTTTTGGTAGGTGGAATTTATCGAGGAAATTGTCCATTTCGCTTAGGTTTTCAAATTTAGTGGAATATAGATTTTTAAAGTAATGTCCGAATATTTTCTGGATCTCCTCAATGTCTGTTGTTATTTCTCCCTTTTCATTTCTGATTTTGTTGATTTGTGTTCTTTCCCTTTGCCTTTTAGTTAATTTGGCTAGGGGGTCTGTCTATTTTGTTGATTTTCTCAAAGAACCAACTCTTGGTTTCATTGATTCTTTGTATAGTTCTTTTTGATTCTAAGTTGTTGATTTCAGCTCTAAGTTTGATGATTTCCTGTCTTCTGCTCTTCTTGGGAGTGTTTGTTTCTTTTTTTTCCAATTCACCCAGCTTAGCTGTTAGTTCACTAATATGAGCTGTCACAATTTTCTTTTTGAAAGCTCTTAGTGCTATGAACTTTCCTCGTAGCACAGCTTTCAATGTATCCCATAGGTTTGGGTATGTTGTGTCTTCATTGTCGTTGGATTTTAAGAAGTCTTTGATTTCCTTCCTTATTTCTTCCCTGACCCAGTGGTCATCCAGTAAGGAGCTGTTCAATTTCCATGTGTGTGTAGGCTTTCTGTTGATTCTTTTACTGTTGAAGACCAGCTTTATGCCGTGGTGGTCTGATAAGATACAAGGTGTTATTTCAATTTTCTTGTATCTACTGAGACTATCTTTGTGACCAATTATGTGGTCGATTTTGGAGAAGGTTCCGTGGGGTGCTGAGAAAAAGGTGTATTCCTTTGTGTTTGGGTGAAACGTTCTGTAGATATCTGTTAGGTCCATTTGTTTCATGATCTCTGTTAGACTCAATATTTCTCTGTTTGTCTTCTGTCTTGATGATCTGTCCTTTGTTGTGAGTGGGGTGTTGAAGTCTCCCACTACTAATGTGTTGTGATCGACGTGCGCTTTAAGTTTTACAAGTGTTTCTTTTACGAAAGTAGGTGCCTTTGTATTTGGGGCATAGATGTTCAGTATTGAAATTTCCTCTTGATGAATATTCCCTTTAATGAGTATATAGTGCCCTTCTTTGTCTTTCTTCATTAACTTCAGTTGGAAGTCTGTTTTGTTTGATATTAGGATGGCTACTCCAGCTTGCTTCCTTGGTCCATTTGCTTGGAAAACCTTTTCCCAGCCCTTTACTCTGAGGCAGTGTCTATCTTCTGTAGTTAGATGTGTCTCTTGTATACAGCATAAGGAAGGGTCTTGCTTGCGGATCCACTCTGTAAACCTATGTCTTTTTATTGGGGAGTTGAGTCCATTGATGTTGATGGATATTAGTGACCTGGGGTTGTTATTTCCCATTAGTTTGGTATAGGCGGTGGTTCTGTTCCTCTTTTGGTTTAGTTGCTGATGGGTTTTCTATTCCCTTTGTTTTCTTGGGTGGAGTTTTCTTCTCTGGGTTGGGATTTTCCTTCTAGGATATTCTGTAGGGCTGCGTTTGTGGGTAGATATTGTTTAAATTTAATTTTGTCATGGAATATCTTGTTTTCTCCATCTATGTTGATAGAGAGTTTTGCTGGGTAAAGTAGTCTGGCTGGGCATCTATGATCTCTTAGGACTTGTAGTATATCTGACCAGGCCCTTCTAGCTTTTATCGTTTCTGGGGAGAAGTCAGGTGTAATTCTGATGGGTCTGCCATTGTATGTGACTTGACCTTTTTCTCTTACAGCTTTTAATATTCTTTCTTTGTTCTGTACATTTGGGGTTTCAATTATTATGTGGCGAGAGGAGTTTCTTTTCTGGTCTAATCTGTTTGGTGTTCTGTATGCCTCTTGGATTTTTATTGGCATCTCTTTTTTCAGGTTTGGGAAGTTTTCCTCTATGATTTTGTTGAAGATATTTCCTGGACCTTGGAGTGGGAGTCTTCTCTTTCCTCTATACCTATAATTCTTAGGTTCCGTCTTTTCAATGAGTCCTTGATTTCTTGGATGTTGTGGGTGAGAGATTTTTTAGCCTTCTCATTTTCTTTGGATGATGTACTGATTTCTTCCACTGAATCTTCCATGCCTGAGATCCTGTCTTCCATCTCTTGCATCCTATTGTTGATACTCACATCCGTAGTTCCTGTTCTCTTCCCTTGGTTCTCCACTTCCTCTTTTAACTCTGACTGTGTTTTCTTTATTGTTTCTATTTCTATTTTCATGTCTTGTATGGTTTTGTTCGTTTTGTACATTTCCTTCTCCAGCTTGCTTGTTTTTGTATGAAAATCTTTCATGGCTTTTTCCTTTTCCTGTTCAAGCTCTGTCACCTTGGCTTGGAGCTCTTTAATGGTGTTGTTCCTTGTTTTGATTTGTAGAATTGTGGTTTCTTTGAATTCCTTCATAGATTTAAGTTCTTCTTGCAGGGACTCAATCACTTTCCATACTGCAGAATTGTCAATGTTTTCATGTGTTTCTGTTGGTGTGTGGTCATCCGAATTGGATGAGCTAGGGTGGTTCTGCTTTGTTGGAGTCATAATTCCTTGATTTCTATTTTTTTTTTGACCTTTCACCATTGTATGCATTTCGCTGTCTGTTTTCTGTGCTTGGAACCACAGTGGATGATTTGGTGCAGGGGACGAGTTACTTGGCTATCTGTCGTTGCTTACAGGGGGATTTCAAGGTCACTGTGATTTTAATGGCCAGAGGCACTGTGATCTGGTGCAGCCTATTCCCGGGTTGTGAGTAATGGACCAGGATTGTTTCACTGCTCCCAATTCACACTTCTCTATGTTGCACTCTGAGTTATCAGCCTGTAATGGTTCTGATGATATGGGCCTGTTTGCCCGGGCACAAATTCTGTGGGCTTTGTTTGTCATCCCGGAGGCTGACAGGGTCTGGCTCCACACCTGATATGTCTGGATTTTCCAGGATACAGCTATGGTCCCGATTTCTGGTTTCTCTCTAGTCTTCTCGCCACAGGGCTGGACCCTGTGCCTGATTTCATTCCTGTCTGCGCCGCCACGGTCCCGTGGGTACCCCAAGCCCCAGATCCTCCGGCTGCCTGAGTGCACCTCTCGTCCCAGCAGCTCCGCCGTGGGTGCACGGACCCCTGGTCCCACCCACGCCTGTCTCTCTCCCCAGATGACCTGCCGTGGACTGGCGGGGATTTGGCCCTGCCAGCAGTGCTCTCTCCCCAGCTGCGCTATCCTGAGTGTGGGAGATTTGGCCGCTCCCACCTGCTTTTGTGTTCCCCGCTTCCTGCGCTCTCTCGGAACCTCCCGCCCTCCGCTTCACAAGCGGCTGCGGACCACCCGCTGAGCCCCCTGTTTGTTCCTTGCTAAGGCTTCCACTATCTCGCAACCTTTTCTAAGTGGGTATAAGTTCAACCTGATGTGTGGGGAGCCCAATAGGACAGCGATCTATGGCCAAGTGGACCCTGATTCTGCCTGCTGTAAGTTGGGAACGATCTTACCAGGCGCCTCTCCAAATGGGAGTTCCCGAGTCCCCGGTTTAGTGGCCTCCGTGTCTCCAGTTTCTATTTCTTGAGGCACCTCCTTGTGTTTTTCATAACGGCTGTGCTAATTTACATTCATACCAACAGTGTAGGAGAACCCCCTTTCCTCTGCATCCTTGCCAAACTTCGTTACGTTTTCTTTTTCTGATAATAGCCATTCTGACTACTGTGAGTTAAGTTGTAGCTCATTATAGTTTTCATTTGCATTTCCCTGACAATTATCATTACTGAACATTTTTCTTTTCTTTAAAAATTTATTGCTTCAGGTTACATCTCCATCACAGTGCCCTCTTTCCACCCCTCCCAGTCTCACCCTCCAACCCTCTACCCCCTAACCCTTCCATCCCACTCCTCTGGAGTGGAGTGTCCCTACATAACAGTCCCCTGCCCCAGTTCAGCAGTCATATGAGGGCCAAGAGCCTCTTCATACACTGGGGGCCTATAAGGCAGCACCACTAGGGCAAAGTGTCTCATTGACAGGGAGAAAAAGAAAAAGTCTATGTTCCTGTTTCCTTTGGTGCACTGGTATAGATATCATGTACTATATAGCTAAAATCTGATTATAAGTGAATAGATGCCATGTGCATCCTTCTGGGTCTAGGTTAGCTCACTCAGGATAAGCTTCTCTAGTTCTATCCATTTGGCTGCAAATTGCATAATTTCATTGTTTCTGATAGCTGAGTAGTATTCCATTGTGTAGATGCTCCCAGGCACTTGTTGGCTCTTTGCATATCTTTTTTTTTTTTTTTTTAAGAATTTTCTATTCAGGTTACTTTCTAGTTTTTAGTAGTCTTGGTATTTTATTTTATTTTTTAGCTATACAGTTGTTAAATTCCTTCTTTACTCTTTGTTAATTACTTGGTCAGATGAATTTTCAAATGTTTCCTTATGCTCTCTGGCCATCTCTTCTCTCTGTTGACCATTCCCTTTGTTATGAAAGCTTTTCAGTCTGATGTCATGCCATTTGTCAAAATTTGCTTTTGTTACTCTAATGCCCTGAAAAAATTTCCTTTGTGTTTTCTTCTAGTACTTTCACAGTTTAAGATCTTGCAGTAGAGTCTTTGCATTTTGAATCGACTTTTTTGTGTGACAAACAGTAAGAATATAGTTTCATTCTCCATATCCAGCTTTCCCAGCACCATCCTACAGAGACTGTATTTTTCCCAGTATATGTTCTTGGTGGTTTAGCTGAAAGTCAATGGCTGCAGATGTGTGGCCTAATTTTAAGTATAATCTGTTCCACTGGTGTGTGGATCTGTTTTTATGTCAATACCACGCTGTTCTGGTTAGTATAGTGTGGTAATATATTTTAGTAGCACTTGAGCTATGTAGCTGGAGATATTTTTTTGTTGGTTTTTTGAGACAGAGTTTCTTTAACAGCCCTGTATGTCCTGGACTCTCTTTGTAGAACAGGCTGGCCTCGAACTCACAGAGATCTGCCTGCCTCTGCCTCCTGAGTGCTGGGATTAAAGACGTGTGCCATCACACCCTACAGAGCTGGAGATATTATAATGCCCTCAGCTTTGTTCCTTTTGCTTAGTATTGCTTCGGCTATTAGGGTCTTTTTTTTTGGTTTTATATAACTTTAGTTCATGCAAACACTGTCATTAGTATTTTGATAGGAATTCCATTGACTATTTATTACATTGGATACCTTGGATATTTAAAAACTACTGATTCTTCCGATTCATGAACATGGGACATTCATTTTATGTGTTTGTGTGTGTCCTCTTCTGTTTTATGGTTTTCATTTTTAAAGAATCATTTGCTTCCTTGCTTCAGTTTCCCACAAGGTATCTTCTGAAGTTACTATGATTGGAATTGATTTTTTTGTCTCATTTAAAAAAAAACCAGTTTTATCATCGATATATAAATATAGCACTGATTTCTTTTAGATTATATTTTGTATTTATTTTTGTGTGCGTGGAAATGTGTTCATGTATGTGTGGTGCCCGAGAAGTCAAGAGAAGGTGTTTAATCCCATGGAACTAGAATGGCTGTGAGCTGCCAGGCATGGGTGCTGGGAGCTTAATCAGGTGTTAGGCAAGAGAGGATGTGCATTGAATCATTAACCCATCTCTCCAGCCCCAATACTTATTTTCAAATGTTGAATATATATATATATATTTCAAATGTGTATATATATATATAAACAAACAGGTTGAAGGATATATATATATACATATATATATAAACAAACAGGTTGAAGGATATATATATATATATACATATATATAAACAAACAGGTTTTATATATATATCCTTGAACCTGTTTGTTTATCAGTTCTTTGCCTTGCCTTTCCTTTCCATCCCCACCCCCGTTTCTTTGAGGCTTTGGATGTTTCCTCTATAAAATCATGTTGTATGCAAACAGGGATAATTTGGTGTTGAAACTGCAAATTAATTAATGTAGTTATTAGTAAATGTAAATTGTAAGATTAGGCTGACAGAGTAGCCAGCAGCTTGGCAGAGGAGCGGCAGCCTGGCCCGTGTGCCTTAACCGGTTGCCTAACTTATCCTGGAGAAAGAGCCCAGGGACCAAGGGTGGCCTATACCACCTGTAACCTAAAATCTGTTAATTAATATAAGTTGTTGTATTAGGTCAGTAGAATTACTAGCAGCTTGGCGGCAGCTTCACCTGGGCCCCAGGGAAGTCCGGAAGTCTGGAATTCCAATTCCAACGGCCCGGGACTGCTTGGACTGAGGGCCTGTAAGCCGCCGCCGCAGTCTTTTCCCCAATAATTAAACACACCAAGACCTTTTAATGTTTTAACGCTTAGCCCTTAGCTGGGCAGACTCTCAATTAGCTACTCTAAGTTAATCCCAAACTGCCATGTGCCTGCGATTACCTTCCAGCATTCTCCAGACATCTGTCTTTTTCTGTGTCTCCTGGCAGAAAGAGAGAGAGTCTCTGTGTGTGCCCAGAGTTCCTGTTCTGATCTTAGGAAGTCCTGCCTTCCTATACTTTTTCTGCCCAGCTAATTGGCCATAAGCGACTTTTGTTAAGCAATCAAGAGAATGTCTCAGAAGGGGTGGTAACCAGATCTCAGCATTAGAATTTTATTTTTGTTTGTAAAATAGAATTTTACAATTCTATTTTATTTTTGTTTGTAAAATAGAATTTTACAATTCTATTTTATTTTTGTTTGTAAAATAGAAACCAATAACAGAAACTCAGAGGGCTGTGTGTGTGTGTGTATGTGTGTACTCACCTCTAACTCCCTGAGTATTTCCCTGTGTTTTTCTCCACTTCATTTTTGGAGACAAGATTTCTCACTGACCCAGGCTAGAATTCACCAAAATTGACCAGATTGCTTAGCTAGCAAGCCCCCGGAACCTCCTGCCACTGGGGGTTACAGGTATATGCTACTATATTTAGCTTTTACACAGTTGTTGGGGATCTGAGTTCACATCTCCCCAGTCCAAAGAAAATGCTGGAGCTGAATAAGTGCCGAGCAAATAGTAGTAGGAGGTCACAGCAAAGTGATGGTCCCAGGGTGTATGGGTTGCCTGTCCCTAAACTCTTTGGACTGGTAGAGAGCTTGCCTGGAGGGTGCTGCTGGGGCAGCTGAGATTTATTTGATATACATATTTTTATTGTCTTCTCTCTTTTAAACTAGAGCTTCCCTCTTTGTACAATCTGACTTGTTGAAGTGTCATTCTGTGTCATAGAGGTGAACCTGTCTTTTCTGTTCTAGTCCTAAGGGTGGACAGTGGAGCCAGAATGAAACTTAAGAGTAGCAGTGTTCCTCCTCACCAGGGCACCTGGATATCCAGTCCAGCGTTGGGGCTCCCTGTTTCCGACAGTACACAGCATTGTGGTGGATTTGAATCTGTAGGTTGAATTAGAATTGAGAGAGGATCCAGAAGTTGGGTGTTGTCCAGAACTGATCAGAATGCTCTTAAATCATTGTTGACCTTTCAAAGTTCTTTGGTTAAGCCTCTCAGTTTACTCTAGTTCAAAGTTATCTTTAAAAAATGTTTATTTGTTAATTCAAGTTATATCTCCATCACAGCCCCCCACTTCCCCTCCTAGTCCCTTCCTCACACCTCCTATCACCTCTCTCACCTATCCTACTCCTCTGGTGTGAGGAGCCCCCACATACCAGCCCCCTCAGTTCATCAGTCACCCGAGGGCTGAGAGCTTCCTCTTGCTCTGGGGCCCTAGTTGGCAGCTTTATGTACTTTTGAAAGAACAAACTTGAATCTTGGTCCAGAATCAAATTAAAATGTCTCTTAGAGCACTGTTAAGGAGTAAGACAACATGGATGCTTTCCTCGTTGTTTCATTAACTTTTTGTTTCCTTGGCAACCTTATTTCTGCTTTTCTGAAAGGATGTTGGGCTGGTCATCTGCCCAGAACACAGCTCTAGATGAGTGGCTGATACAGAGCTCAGTGTAAACGTATGGGAAGGGAAAGTTTACCCTTTATTTCAAAGCATGCTGGCTGCATCCATTCTGGGATGCAGTTGTCCCCGGGAGAGTGTGGAGTGGGCTGCAGCTGGTGCATATAGTTCCATACAGGCGATAGTTGTGGACAGAGCTGCAAGCATGGCACCGCTTCCCAAGAGTGATTCCAGACTCATAGAGTGAAAGGTCAGCTTGGAGTTCTTTTGACCCCTGCTCTTTACATAGAAACCTTGTTAACCGCTTTTGCTTTTGATCCTCCTCTAGACCAGGCTGGATTTTAAAGTTTTTAGCTGAGATAATACAGCAAATGAACTCATAGCCCTTCCTTAAGATCTTTCTAACATTCAGCATATGTCTTTTAGATAGTCTGGAAAAGGATTGCAGACTGTGGCTAGTAACTATTTTTTGGAGTTGAATCCTGGGGTATCAGGTTTGTGGTTGGAGTTCGCCATCTGATTTCCCTGTAGTCTGTGGACATCACAACTCAGACTTGAAAGTTTGTCTCCTGCTGGGATTGTGGGGCTGTTTTTTTCTGACTGCATTGCATATTTACATGTAAGGCTAGAACTAAAGCTAAAAAAGCAGATGGATTTGGTCAGGGAGATTGTCTTGTTTTGAGGTCATGTATAAAGCCAAGAAATTTCTATAGCAGCTCTAGCAGGGTTTTCAGGAAAATAATATTTCCACTTCTGTCAGCTTGCACTTGGCCTGAAAATGTGGTATGACCAGCCTTTCCCAAAGATCTTGGTATTTGAGCAACTGTTTTCAGAACACACACAAAATGAAAAGCAAAGGAGTCCTTAGAATTGATAGCAACTATCTCCTATCACCAAACCTGTTGGATGACTTAAGTGGAAAGAGCTTGAGCCATGCAGGTGAAGGTGTGCATGATACAGGACATGTGTGCATGACACAGGACATGTGTGCACGACACAGGACATGTGTGCAGCCTGTTCCTGCAGGTGTGACAGCACGCTCTTGGGACTGAAAAGCTTTGAGAAGACTGATCCACAGCACCACAGCCTGCACACCAGAAAGTCCTCCATAGGAACCCTTGTGTTCCTAGTTTCTATTATTTTAGATTATTTTTCTTTCTATTCACCTGAGTCAGTTGGAACCATCTGTCGAACTCAGTGAACACCTGGAACTTTCTAATTGGTCCAGTTAGAAAGCGTTGTTATGTCACTTCCTCACCCCCGATGAGAACAGGCTGTATTTGCTCCTAAGGAATGTTTAACAAATCGCTCCAATGTTATCACTCCCTACCTAGAGAAAAGGGTTCCAGAGATTTTTTGTGATTTGTATCAATTGCATGAATAAATCATAAGATCATGAGGACCATAGAATGTTTTGTTGACACCTGTCAACTTTTAAGTAGTTGAAGCTTTTTGTACATGTAATGTGTATAAGAATGCTTAAAACTCTGGGCACACCTCCTGTGGTGGCACATGCCTTTAATCCCAGCACTCAAGAGGCAGAGGCAAGTGGATCTCTGTGAGTTCTAGGCCAGCCTGGTCTACATAGTGAGTTTCAGGCCAAATAGTGTGGCTTTGTCTCAGAAGACAAACAAGTAATAAAAAACAAAACCATGGGCAGAATTAGATCATATCAGTGACTTCTGATGTATTTTTGACCAATGAACACTATCCAGTAACCCAGTATGTTGAGTCACAGTTTTGATTTTATTAGCATAATTTATAATTTATTTTAGAGGTGTATGTTTCTTTTCTTTCTTTTTTTTTTTGGTTTTTTGAGATAGGGTTTCTCTGTGTAACCTTGGCTGTCCTGGAACTTACTCTGTAGTCCAGGCTAGCCTCAGACTCACAGAGCTCCACATGCCTCTGCCTCCTGAGTCCTAGGATTAAAGGCATGCACCACCACCATCTGGGGAGGTGTATGTTTCTAATGTTACCCATTTTATAGTTAATTAGTCATATTAACAAAGATATTAATGAAAATAAATATTTGAAATATGGATTTATGAGTGTTGATTATAACTTCAATATTCAGTCTAGTTTAAGTTTTGCTTGGTTGTTTAGCATTGAAAAATTTATCTAAAGATAAATTCTTGAAAAAGGTATACAAAATGAGTTCCAGGCCAAACAGAACTATTTAGTATGGCCTTGTCTCAGAAAACAAACAAACAACAAAAACCTAAACCATGGGCAGAACTGTATTGTATCAGTGACTTTGTATTTTTGGCCAGTGAACATTATACCATACCCTATAGTGAGTTCCTTAAGAGTCCAGACTACTTACTTAGAATTTTGTTCAGCTTGACTAATTCAGACACTTGAAAAATGATTTATAGGAAGTTTTAGGTATAGTCTGAACCACTATTTAGCTAGACTTAAGAGGATTCATTCTTCCTATCCATGCCCCCTCTGGTGTGGTGTGTGTGTGTATGTGTGTGTGGTGTGGTGTGTGTGTGTGTTAGTTATATGGTGTGTGGTGTGTGGTGTTGTGTGTGTGTGTCTAGTATGGGTGTGTGTATGTGGGCTGTGTGTGTTTGTGTACGCATGCCTATCAGTATGTCTGTAGAAGCCAAAAGTTGATGTTGGCTCTCTATTGCTCTATTCCTCTATTTCTTGCCATCTTACTTTTGAGACAGGGCCCATCACTCACTGGCTTGCCAGGAAGCCACTGGAATCCTCCTGTCTCTATCTTCCAGTGCTGATATTATAGGTACACATGGCCATACCTTGTGATAAGAGTTTTGTTTCTTAAAAAACTCAGTTATGTTATGAGGATGTTTTTGTCTTAATCCCAGGTGTGCAACTGCTTCAGTTTGTCCACATTTGTAAACTATAAATAGCTCATGTGCTAGCAGGGGCATGGCTTAGCCATCTGCAGAAAGTTTAATTCTGAGGACTCAGGAGAGGGGAATAAAAATTGAGAGCCCTGAGAAGTAAGGGAGCACACTGAATAAGAAAGAGGCTGCTGTTCTCCCTGCTGCTCCCCACACTGTTGCTGGTTCATCATGCTGCTGTGTTTGCTGTTGCAAGTTTGGTAGACTACTGGATATCCTGACTACTGAGTTAGGTATTGACCCTAAAAAGAACCCAACAACCCTAATCAGCAGTAAATAGTTCAAGAGACCTATGATTGTTTTTTCCTCTAACCTTCTTTCTCTCACATCTGGTGTTGGGAAGTTGGAAGGAACAAGGGTTGGAAGGGAGGTAGAGGCTTAAGTACAGAATAGTAAATGAGAGTGTATTAAAATAAAATAAAAACCACATACAACAATTGGGACCCATACAAGGGGCTTAGCATAATGGGAAACTGGGTTTCTGATGCTGTGAAAGAGATGACAAGATTTGAAGGAATGAGCAGTGTGGTTCAGGACATCTGCAAAAGGTTAATTATGGCTGCTGCCACTGAGTTCTCTCCTGCTTTACTCCCAGAGGGGATTTTCTGTGTTTTCTTCTTCTTCTTCCTATATGGTGTTTCAAAAAAGATTTGGAGAATGCTTGAGCAATTTGAAAAATTGTGAGTGAATATGGAGGGGTCTGAGAAACAAACAAACAAACAAAAAAAGATGATGAAAGGATAGCAGAAATGGCTGTGTGACTAGAGAGTTTGTGAATAGAGGTTGAATGCTTAGAAGGCAAAAAGCACCAGAGAGGAGATCAAACGGGTTCAGGTTTGGCGACTGAGAGTGGGAACTTCTTATGGGATGAAAGAGGGAAGCAGACTAGTCTAGAAGGCAGATTTCTGGAACTTTTGGTGTCAGGTCTCCACAACCCCTGGGCAGGGTAGGCAATCGGGGAAGAGCAGGAGGCCTACAAGGGTAAAACGATGAAAGAGAAACAGCCCATTCAGAGAGAAAGGGTTAATCTTAAACTAACTATTCCAGCAGAGGAGCATATGAGATTACCACTGTTAGCTTTCCCAGTAACAGTCAAAAACCTCAGATGTCAAAATACTGATTGTTTTAATTGTGGAATTTGGCCATTTACAAAGAAATTGTAAGGCTATGGGCATGAGAGAACAAAATGTCCAGTGTGGTGAGAAATCTATGTTACTCATTTAAAAATGAAATATTTAGTTCTAGTCCTTTTGAAAGCTACTATTGAAAACTGTATAGGATAATTAAGAAGTGTCAATTAATAGCTAGTCAATTGAACTTACAATTTTGTCAGATACTAGTTTAGTTAATTACAGAAATAAGCTGTAATTAGTCTCTTGCATATATTTTTGAAGTGAAGGAAATAGGACATAGCTAGAAACAAGATATATATTTAGATAGATAGATAGATAGATAGATAGAGGGTTTTCAAAAATCTCTGAGACCTACATAATATGGCATTTAAGATGTTTTAGTAACAAAACATCTTGACATAGAGACATCTGGCAGCACTCCAATCTAATTAAGAAAAGATGAAGAGTATCAAAGAAACAAATGTGGCAAGATAGCTACTGGACAAAAAGCTGTTGATTTTTGGCTCTCTGTCCAACCTGTGAACAAGCAGGACACTGAAAAGTCAACTACCCAGCATTACAGAGAGAAGGTAGGCCAGTCCTTCAATATTCCTGCTTCACAGAAAAGTCTGTCAGATATTCTGGGCCAGTAGGCTGAAGACTTGATGCCCCAATGACACAGAGAAACCATGGTTCAGGTAGCCAGCAACATCTATCATTACTATAGTTTTGGAAGCTGCTCGCTCTGCACTTCCCACATACTTAGGTAATGATTTAATTTCCTTCTAAAGTCTCAGATGGGGTTGAAGCCTAAATAGTTATGGTATTACAATTAAATAAGTTTTTTAGGATTTAAGAAATGTTTTAGGTCTAAAAAGATGTTTGTAAGTTGATAAATACAAGCAAGAATAGAAAATGATTTAGGTACAGAACTCTAAGATGGGTGTAGGTAATGGAATGCTTTCTCCGATGCTGCTAAATACAGATGGACTGGACATTGCAACTGTGATTCTTAGTTGATAGATCTCATAAGTATTCTTATATATATATAACATAATATAGCCATTTTTGAACTAAAAGGGGGAAATGTGGTAAGAGTTTTGTTTCTTAAAAAACCCAGTTGTTTGGAAGTATGTAAATTGACAGCTTAGCTCTGCCAAGACAGGGTAGGCAAGTCCTTCATAATTCTGCTTTACAATTAATATCTGTCAGAGATACTGGGCCAAAAGGCTGAAGATAGATGCTCCAAAAAATGGAGAGAAATTGGGGACTGTCTGGGCAGCCAGTTGTCTGTCATTTCTTAGTTTTGGAAGCTGCTGACTCTGTACTGCTTGTTTATTATCAGGTCTCTGATGTGGTTGAAGACAGATAGTTGTAGTCTCACAGTTAAGGTTTAAGTTGTTTAGGAATTAAAAGGATGTTCTAGGTCTAAGAAGATGTTTTTAAGTTGGTAATGCAAGTTAGGATGGAAACCGAGTTAGGAATAGAACTTTAAACTCACCGAGATAGATAATAGACTATTAATATCAGTTGCCAAATATGTATGGACTGGACATTGGAAATGTAGGTTATACCTTATAATTTTCATAGTTGTGGCCTAATTGTTCTGATTTTTTGTATTGTATTTATTGTTATAAGAAAAAAAGAGCCTTTTATTGGACTAAAAGGGGGAGCTGTTGGGGGCTTTAAAAAAAGCACATAGGAGGGTTGAGGGGGAAGTGGGTAGGAGGGTGGGACTGGGAGGAGGAGGAGGGAGGAGAACACGATTGTGATGTAACTTGAAGGAATAAATAAATGTTAAAAAATGCAATAAGGGTCTCTGTCAAGCAATTGGGATTCCCTTACTTGCCAACTTGTCTGTGAGATAAACAAACAAACAAACAAACAAAAATCCACAAAACCCCCAAAACCCAGTTACGATATAAGAATGTTTTTGTTTTAATCCCAGGTGTAGGGCTGCTTCAGTTTGTCCACACCTGTAAACTATAAGTGCCTCATGTGCTGGCAGGGGCATGGCTTAGCCAGCTGCAGGAAGTTTAATGCTGAGGACCTGGGAGAAGGGCATCAAAAGCGAAAGCCCCCCCCCCAGAAGAAAGGAGGGCTCCGAAGAATGAAGAGGTTGCTGCTCTGCTTGCTGTTGTTCCCTGTACTGCTGCTGCTCTGTCCTGATGCTGCATTTCCTGGTTTGCTGTGTTTGCAGCTGTTGGTTTTCTGGACTGCTGGATATCCTGACTACTGAGTTTGGAATTGCCCTAAAAAGAACCCGACAACCCTAATCAGCAGAAAGAAGCTCAAGAGACCTATGGCTGTTTTCCCTCTAACCTTCTTTCTCTCCCACCTAGTGTTGGGAGGTTGGAAGGAATAAGGGTTGGAAGGGAGGTAGAGGCATACATGTAAATAAAATAAATTAGAGTGAATAAAATAAAATAAAATCTGTGTGCAGCAATGCCTGACTTTTATGAGTGTGCTGGAGATCTAAACTCATGTCCCCATTCTCACGCAGTGAACACTTTATGGATTGCCATCTCCCTCGTCCACCATCATCCCTTAAACCTGATTCAACCACCAAACTCTAAAACTACACTTGTCGAGGTCTCTAGACCTCCACATAGTCAAATGTGGTTAGAGATTCTCAGTTCCCACTCCATGGGACCCATTACCCTAATTTGATCTTCACTCAGCTTTGGTCCAGCCTCAAAGGCTGTCAAGCTTTAGTACGGCTTCAATGGCTGTTGTTTTCATTCCTGCTCTCTCATTTCCTTGACTACGTTAGAGACATAATCAACATTTCCCAACTGTCTGAACCATGGAACACAAAAAAATTATTAGGACTATTTCCTCAGTTTTTTTCCAAAGGAAAAATAGTATTGTTACTGATGAACATGTAGGCGGTTAATTCGTCACACACAGACAGTGGTTGTCATAGAGCACTATTGTAATGTTTTCTTGTGACTTCAGTTAAGGTCACCTACCAGACTCAGTCCACAGACATCAAAGATTTGGTCCTGCTTCAAGACTGAAATTTCATGTATATGTTGGCAAATCCAAAGTTTATGTCTCCAGTTTTGTCTTGCACCTGAACACAAGGTAGTCAGTGTTCTAGCCAACATATTGCCTTAAATATATCTAACTTAGCATGTTTATAATCAAAACTGGCTTTTCATCCTCAAAGCTGTTTCACTCAGAGTTGCCACTAGGCCCCACATGTAGTCATATCTTGGACTTCTGTCTGTCTCACATCATATAATCCTGTTGTGTGTATCTTTCAACTACATCTTGAATCTATCCAGTTGTTCCTACCTTTACTTCTACCATTGTGATCTAACGCACATTATCCTCTAGAGTTTGACTGTGTTACCGGCCTTCTACCTGGCCTCTTTGTTTCACTGTTGTCTTCCAGTTCTTCTAAACACAGTGGCCAATGACCACTAGTGATGTCATTGTCTATTCAGAGTCCCTCAGTGGTTTCTCTAGTTCATGAAGGACAACAACTAAAGACCTCACCTGGCTGTTGTGACCTGTATTGCCACTTTTCTTCCTAGTGTTTTTCTGTTCCTTCCATGTATTAAACTTCCCCCAAAGTTCTTCCCTCAACCTAGAAGAGTCTTCTCTCCACCCCTCAGTGCTTATGTCTTACTCTTATTTAGATGAGACCTCAGTGAGCCTTTCTCTCCCAGTCATTAGACAACTGGAAAACTCTTCTGTTTTTCCATCCTCATGCCATTACTGTTGCTCTCCATTGTGCTGGTAATTTTTTAGTATTTTATATTATTTGATTCTTTTTATTGCCTTCCATTAATGGCATAGGTTCACATAAACAGTGACTTAGTCTGACTTTGTCCATTATTACATGCCAAGTGTTTGGAATAGCCTGCCCTGTGAGTGGATGATCAATGAGTATGTGGATGAATGGTGAGCAATTTGAAACTCAGAATGTGATGAATGGAATTTCAGTCACTTTAAATGATCATATTGCATAAAATATCCCTTAAGTATATATCATAACATCTTGAAATATTCAGTGGAGCTGTTAAACACTAAGTATCTCAGTATTATCTGTCACATCTTTAATTCTAAGATTCAAAACTGTCATTGGTGTTGCATGTTGAGACCAAATTTAATTTTTTTTTTTTTTTTGGTTTTTCAAGACAGGAGGGTTTTCCTGTGTAGCCCTGGCTGTCCTGGACTCACTTTGTACACCAGGCTGACCTCAAACTCACAGAAATCCACCTGCCTCTGCCTCCTGATTGCTAGGATTAAAGGCGTGCACCACCACCGCCCAGCAAATTTGAATGTTTTTGGAAGCACGATCTCAACGTATAAGTAAGTCTGGCCTTGAATTTATATTTTTTTCTGTCTCAAATTCTGCCCCTCCCTGCCCTTTATACCTGTGCTATCATGTCTGGATCAGCCAAATTTGAACATTTAATTGCATACTGCTACTTTACCTCCTCTTTTAAGTAGCATGTCTTTCAACTCTGTATTGCCAAATTAATCTAATAAGAATGTATTGAAATGCCAGATTGCAAAAGCCTCAGATCCTTGTCTCCCCTCCTAACTCTTCTCCTGTATGGGAGGAGTTGTGGGTATCTGCCGGCTGCATTTCTGCTGTGTGATCATCTTGTGGCTCTATGAGACCAAACCAGGAGGAGGCTGTGATGGGGGATGGAGGAGGTGGAGAGAAGTGAGGGACATCTTTCTCTGCTTCTGTCAGCCTCAGAATCTGTTGCTGTGACTATGGGTTCCATGATTCACAAAGCAGGGCCAGTAGCTCAGGACTTACAGAGTTCACCCAGTATGTTTCTCACACAGAGGCTGATGTAAGTTGTTCTAAGTGATGTTTTAAAGTTAATTTTCAGCATTTCATTCTTTTGGTCCAGAATTATTAAGCATCACTGCAGTGAAATTGTTAGTTCTGTGTCAGTGTCTATTCCAAAGTTGTTCTAAGCCATGGATTTGGACAAATTTCCTTCCGTCTTTTATTTTTTCTGACTTCATTACAAAGTCATTCAGGGAATCTTCTGGTCAGCCTATTTTCTATATAGACAGCCCTTCCTTTTCTTTTGAGACAATGTCTGGCTATGTGTGTAGTCCAGGCTGATCTCAAATTTATAATCTCTCCGCCCTCACTTTGGGAATGTAGGATTTCAGGAAACACCATACCTGGCTTTTTCTTCAGGGTGGTGCAGATAATGGACTGTTATGTGAAATTTTTCTTGATTTTATATCTTGTTACTGATAGAGTTTGCTTCAACCTGATACATTGCATTAGGTCCAGCCTCAGTTTCCCTATGTGGGATCTGTCCTCACCCCGTATAGAACCACTTATGTGGCCTCTGATTCATTTCCTTTGCTGAAGCAGGATGACCCTTCCCTTTAGCCCTGGCTTGAATAATTTACCCTTTGCTTAGTTCCAATGTCCTCTCTTTTATAGTCCCCAGAATTGGCCTTCTGACTATCTTGGTCTTGTCACCTGCCTGTTCATCAGCCTCTTCCTTGTTCTCTCTCTCTCTCTCTCTGTTAAAGATTTATTTATTTATCTATTTATTGTATGTATTTGAGTGCTCTGTCTTCATGCACACCAGAAATGGGAATCAGATCCCATTATAGTTGGCTGTGAGCCACCATGTGGTTGCTGGGAATTGAACTCAGGACTTCTGGAAGAGCAGCCAGTGCTCTCAACTGCTGAGCCATCTCTTCAGCCCTCCTTAGTCTCATCCTTTCCCCCAAGACTTTCAGAGATGCCCCAAATTTTAACCCAAAGTCTGAGTTTTACCAATTGTAGGCATACTTCCTTGAGGCTTAGAAGGTCTGCCTTCTTGATATACTTGGGAGGGCCAACCTCCAACTCCCTGGTGCTGTGTCCTCACATTAGAACATGAAATCCTCACCTTCCTTGTTGTTCCAGTTGCTATCATTATATATTGGGTGTGATATTGTGTCTGCCAAACTGAGCTTTCCCATATCACATGGGAATGTGCCAGTTCTTTCAGTGACTGTGGTCAGATTACTGCTGAATTCTAATCCCTCTCCCCACTCCTATTTCCAGCCTGCTCAGACCTGAGCAAAGTAATGAAGCAGCCATTTAAGACCCATGATAAACCACACTGAGCACTTAGCCACTCCAATCATTATGAGTGATTTTACAGGAAGAAAGAACTGTAAGTTTATGGTGATGTCTGTTACTGAGTTCAAACTTTTGGGTGCAACCCCTGAGGAAGGCACTGCGGCTAGGTTTCAACTCTGTAAGGCTCCGCAGAGAGAATATGCACTATAGCGTGGAGCTCACATGGCGTCAGATCAAGAAAAGACAGAACACAGATTTCAAGATTCTCAGGCACCAGATGGGGAAACAGAGACTTGGATCCATCAGCTGTTACACAGGGGCTTGATGATAGAACAGGCCCTAGGTTTAGTTTCTGGAGACTTGCAGTGTTTACATGCAGAGAGGGCTTCATTTCTCTGAAGTCTTAAAGTAATGTATATTAGAGCTGCCCTGGCGATGACCTTGGTGGTCACCTGGTTATAAGTTTGAATCCTTGCTGTGGCTTGAATATGTCTCCCACAGTTGGTGTGCTGAAAATTTAATCCCTGTGCAAAAGTGCAGGGAGCTAGGGTCTAATAAGAGTTGATTGTGTTATTACGCCCTGCTCTCCTGAATGGATCAGTGCTTTATTATGGGAATGAGATCACCTACTTCTTTGAGAATAGGTTGTCAAAAAAGCAAAAAATAAATAAATAAATAAATAAATAAAAATAAAAAAAAGCTTGGCCTACTCTTTCTGTTGACTACTGTGTGCTCTCCTACCCACAGACTTCTTTCGTCCTAGCCCTGCGTTCCAACATGGGATGACACAGATACATACACAACCTTAGTACTGGAATTCCAGAACCATATCCTAAATAAAGTTCAATTGCATATAAATTAACCAGTTATGGCATTTGTTGGAGGAACATAAAATAAACTCAGCCTTAGGGGTACTGCTGCTGAGGTTCCCAAGGGACTAGGTGTATGCTCCGTTCTCTAGCTTGTGTCTCCAGTCTGTATATCTCATGACTTGGGAAAAGGAAAGATGATGTAGAAGAGCGGATGATGCATTGGGAAAGGCTTTGCTTCAGTGTGCAGCTTTTCAGTGGGCAGCATCCAGTGGGAGCTGACAGGGGAGCAGCCTTTTCCTCCCCGTCCCTCCACACTACCTTCAGGGATGTTAGATGCTTATTCTTCTATTTTTTTTCAACGTGCCTTTATTTTGAAGGAAATGCCTTCTGCTGACTGTCCTTGGTATTCACAGTTGTTTTTTTTAACAGTCCAGAAACTCAGCTGCCCACAGTCAACCCCAGTGGTAGGACAGGCACATTTTTGACTCAGCTGCAATTGGCTGTCCTTATCGGCATGCTTTCACGCGGTCCTTTGTGCCTCAGAAGGGCCTGCACACCACTGGAGAACAAGAAAGAGACTTAAGCTTTACTGTTCATTTGACTAAAATCAAGGTGTTGGAAGTTCATCGATTCTGGTGTCCCACAGCCATCTGCATATTGAATGAAAAGCAAACAAGCCAGAAGTTTCTGGACTCTAGCAAACATTTGGTTTTGGAAGTGAATCATGGTTCTTTGCTTGACTTCAGCCATAGCTCATAGGTGACCCAGAACAACAGCGATGCTACAGAGACATTTTATAAGGGGGAGAGGTGTGGCAGGACTCTGATGAACATATATCCCTACTCTTACTTTAATTAAAAAAATATTTATTTGCTGGACGTGGTGGTGCACATCTTTAATCCCAGCACTTGGGAGGCAGAGGCAGGTGGATCACTGTGAGTTCGAGGCCAGCCTGGTCTACAGAGCGAGTCCAGAACATCCAGAGATACACAGAGAAACCCTGTCTCGAAAAACCAAAAAACAAAAAGAAAGAAAGAAAATGAACAGCCAGTAGGCGTGCACTAATCCAGGCTCCTGTCTGGCAACACAGAGAATGAACAAGGACTGCGAGTTAGAACCAGAGACTGTTCCGGCTATTAGGAATGTAAGCAATATCTGAGACATACAACAAAAATAAGGATGGGCTTTAGTTCTTGCAAATTATAAACTGTTTTGAGAGGGAACCATGTTATATATCTATCTTTATATTAATAACCAGAGTGCTTTGAACTGATTTTTATAGAATTGAATTCATAGATGACACTTTCCTCAAACTAACTAAATGTAAAGAGACACCAACTATTTAAAAATTATTAAAATGATTTCATTAAAAGGAGTTGTTTTGCCAGGCATGGTGGTGCACACCTTTATTCCCAGCACTTGGGAGGCAGAGGCAGGCAGATCTCTGTGAGTTTGAGGCTAGCCTGGGTCTACAGAGTGAGTTCCAGGACAGCCAGGGTTACACAAGAGAAACCCTGTCTCAAAAAACCAAAACAATGTCCAGTTTATACATATTTGGCCCCTGACTTTAACATTCTACTATCTAACCATCTCCATGAGTTTAAAGGTCTATATCTGACTCAACATTCCTATTAACTTGCAACACACTTTTAAGAGTATCTTCTTAGATCTATAACACCCTCTTGATTCCTAAACAACTCAAAATTTAACTATGAGACTCTAGCTGTCTATTCTTCAACCACCTCAGAGACCTGAGAGGGATAAATATATCTGCTTATATAGGAAGTGCAGGGCCTGCAGCTTCCAAAACTAAGAAAGGACATACCAATGGCTGCCTGGACAGTTCCCATTTTCTCTCCACACATTCCTGCATCAGTCTTCAGCCTTTGGGTCCTGTTTCTCTGACAGACATTTGAAGGTATACTGGACCATTTAACTCTCATAAATGTGGCATATTTATATCTGTTGTTTTGTATAATACTTACTGTTATAAGAGAAGGAACCATCTGTTGGACTGAAAGGGGAAACTTCTTGGGGGAAGAGGGTGGAAGGGCGGGATAGGAAGGGGGAATAGGGAGGGGTTTGTGACTGAGATGTAACTTGAAGAAAAAAAAATAAAGTATTTATATAAAAAAATAATGATGATAATAATGAAAAGAACTGCTTAAGATGTAGCAGGAGCCTCTGCAGACTCAAAGGCGCACTGGGAAATGAGAAATGTCATGTCCAGGGACTGCTTCATGGACCCGGTGCTAATAAATCATAATAATTAAAAAAAATAACATTAAGTGCTGAAATGAGTAATGTGGGGTAACAATGTACTGTTTTCATGAGTAAAGAAAGAGCTGAGTTAGATATAGAACTTTAAACACATGGAGATGGTTAGATAGTAGAATGTTAAAGTCAGGTGCCAAATACATATGGACTGGACATGGGAATGTATGCTAAGCCATATAACTCTCATAATTGTGGCCTATTTATTTCTGTTGTTTTGTATTGTATTTATAGTTATAAGAAAAAGAACCATTTTTTTGGACTGAAAGGGAGAGCTGTTGGGGGGAAAAATAAATACCTTAAACTAAAAAAAAAAAAAAAAAGAAGGGAAGAGGATGGGGGGGTTGAGGGGGAGGAGGGTGGAAGGGTGGGACTGGAGGGGGGAGTAGGGAGGGTATTGTGATTGAGATGTAACTTGAAGAAATAAAAAATAAATTATTTAAAAAAAAGAAAAAAAACCCCAAAACAAACAACAAACAAACAAACAAAAAAACCCCCAAAACCCAAACTCCTGTTTTTATTGGCTTGCTTATTTATTTAGTGTGTGTGTGTCTGAGTATTTGTATATCTGAGTATTTGTGTGTTCACAGAGCCCAGAAGAGGGCATCCAATGGATCCCCTGGAACAGGAACTACAGACGATTATGAAACAACTTGTAGGCTCTGGGAATTGAGCCTGGGTACTCCAGAAGAGCAGCCAGTGCTTCTAACCACTAAGCCATCTCTTCAGTCCTCCTCTTTCAGATGAAGTTAAAATTTTATTTTCTTCCCTTGACCCATAATAGATATTCTCTACCTAGCAGATTAATGGCAGAACACTGATTGCCACAACAAAAAGTCATTACATCTCTTAACATGAGAATATTTTTTTTTCTTAACACAAGGTGCCACCCTAGCTTAGGTTGTCTTGGAACTTACCACATAACCCAGGCTGATATCAAGCTTTTGCTGGTCCTCCTACCTTAACCTCCCAAATTCTGGGATTACAGGCATGAGCCACCATGCCTAGCTATATACAATAGGGGTCTAGGTTCATATGGAAGACTACGTGGCTCTCCAGGAGGTGCTTACACACAGAGAGCATGCTGTTGTGGTCAGGACTGGATGAATTGTCAAAGATTTAGAGTATGTTTAGTGTACAGGTGAACGATGAAGAGTGCTTCAGAGAGTTGCTTCCATGAGAATAAGATAAGAGAATGAATAATGCATCCTCTTGTGTCCTTTCAGTGTCTTGTGTGGAGGAAAGTGAGAGGGAGAAGTCCAAACCAGTGGTGGGAATTGGTAGGTGGACATTGGAGTAAACTACCTCCTGCTTGGGAGCACCTATATTTCTGTCTCGAAGTTCTTCCATCGTCTCTGTGTGTGAGCACGCGTGTATGCATATGTGTGATATGTATGTGTATGCAGGTGTGAAAAAAACCATCTGTGCCTGTGGAGACCGGAGGATGTCTTGCAATATTGGCTCAACCTGGAACTATGGCAGCCAGAAAGCCCCAGCAATCACCTGCTTCCACGAGTATGCTGCTGGGTCCAGGCACATTTGGCCATGCCCTGCTTTTTATGTGGGTGCTGGGATTTTAAACTCCTATCCTCATGCCTGTGCAGCAAGTGCTCCTGCCTGCTGAGTCATGTCCCCAGCTCCCATGTTCTTCATATTTGCTTTTCTCTATTGCATCAGGAAAAGATTTCCAAGTGGACCTTTTCTGTTTATCTGTCATAGTTATGCATGGAAATGGCCCCCCTTTGGAAACCAAGAGATAGCAGTTTTCTACTG